>JASGXE010003878.1:0-25182 GCA_030068105.1 Sinentomon sp. SZTP_YWyxl
AATAGCTAGCTGGTATCTGAACGGGTATTTTATTAGTGAAGAGATCATAAAACAGGTCCAGTCGCCTCGCGCGTCTTCTGCTCTCAAGAGTTGGAAGAGAGAGTTCATTAAGCATCGATGTGACACTCTCAGTTCGGCTAAAACGGCTGGTAATCACACGCGCTGCTCTCCTCTGAACACTTTCCAGCAGCTGAGAATCTTTTTTATTTGCCGGGTCCCAAACAGCAGAGGCGTATTCCAAAATCGGCCTTACAAGTGCGGAATAAGTGAGTTTTTTCTGTGCCGCTGGGGCATGTCGCAAGGTGCGTGTAATGAAGCCTAGAGTAGAAGTGGCCTTCTTTACCACAAGGTTAATGTGCTTACTCCAACTTAAATTGCTGGTGAATGTGACTCCGAGATACTTGTGATTGTTTACAATTTCGAGAGGAACAGAGCCTATGGAATAGGCAGAGCTGATAACGGATGGAACTGTGCGAGTTGAAAAATACATGACCTTAGATTTCTGTGAATTGACACACATGTTTTGCTTTTTTTTCCATTGCCCATGTTGGATGGAGCCAGGGCCAAGGAAGACAGGACTGTCTCACTTGTCCCTGGATGGAGCCATCAACTCAATGGCGCAGGCGCTACCTGCTGTGGTCATGTGTTCGCATACATAGGCATGCCATGGAACGATTGCGGCAAGTGCATCCAGAGACGTAGCTTGTCCCTGCAGTTGACTTTCGGGTGAATCTCCCTGCCTCGAAACTGAAGGGATCGGATGCAGATGCATTGCAATTTTTAAGGAATCCCAAAGACAAATGTGGGCAAAAATGCAAATATGAGTGCAGATGAGAGTCTCGCGCAATTTTGACGGACACTAACGTTTTGGATATGCTTGTACAGGGAAGACCATATTTGTTTGACAGTGAGCCCGGGCGGGATAAAGTCAAAACTAAGAAAGCCATTGTCAAAACGTTAGGGAAAAAATCTGTCTGATGTGAAATTATGACATTTGGCATTGTGTCATTTCTGGGTTTTGGCATCGAGGCACTAGGCAGTTAACAATTTGGCAGCTTTCTGACATTTTGAGATCGTGGTTTGGTCTTCTTGTGCTTTAACTCTCAGCGTTGTTAAGCGTTGTGACATTTTCTGGTTTTTGATATTGTGGCGGGAGCGAGCAAAAATTATCTTTTTTTGGCATCATTTTTCAATTGTCATTTTGATGTTTGGTAGCATTTCGGAATCGACATTCTGCCGAGCCTTGTGTCAGTGTATACGATTTCGGGACCGCTCCTGTATCGGTAAACACTTATAGGTACCATTTATCGGGGAATTAGCTCTTGTCTGTAATTGGATTCCTCCATTACAGCGATATAACCCAACCCTAATTTAACGGCACCGAAAACCACGTTACCTTATCAAACCTAAACCTAATATAAACATAAAGGAATATAACCTAGCACAATGCCCAACTAATCTAACCTGACCAACCCGAACCAAGCCAGCGGTTCGGAACGCCGAAGTTACCAAACGTTGAGCCAGGATTGCTGGATGGGAGCCCACCCTTTGTGCCCCAGGTTGTGCTGCTCTATATGCGGGTTTATTGGCTGAAGCCCTTATCGTTCTTCGGGTGGGTCCTGTGTACACCATCACACTACGCACGTAAAAACGCTTATTGCTGCAGGTACAACAGAGGCCGGGCTGGTCACATAACCCAGAGAGAAGCGACATATCAAAACCTCACGTTTCCGCTCTTCAGAGCATGACTCGCATCAGGAAATCCTGAGGAGGTTGGCATGTGCCGTATGATCCGAGTCGTTTCCGTTGAATGCAGAGCGGAGTTGGGCTTTGCAATAATGGAGCATCGTTCCACTGGCGAGCAAAAGGTGCGCAACAAGGTTCTTGCCGAGCCACCGGTAGTCTGCCCCTGGCAATCAGCTCATGATGGCAAATGATGAAGCGCCTAACCAACCTTAATCTAATAAAGTTAACCTGATCATGAGACCTTGTTGAATGAGGTCATGAAATTAGTCTCGATCCCCACAAACTTAAGACAATCTACGAAAGAAATCAATCTGAAAACAGTTTGCTGCTCAAATCAGCTTAAATAATCAGCTTTTGAGACGAAGAATTTGAACATCACTTCAAGCACATCTTCTCAAACCCCCACCAAAAAGACCCCGTGTGACTCTCAGATTATGATGATCGTGCGGTCGTGATGAGCGCCATCATCACACGAAGCCGACCCTCGTGGCGCAGTGGTTAGCGCGTCGGACTCGTAATCTGAAGATTGCGGGTTCGAATCCCAGCTGGGACACGAGATTTGCCGTGGCACTTGTGTGTGCATCCTCCCTCGGCGAGGCACGGTAAATGAAATTTGCCATGGCACTTGTGTGTGCATCCTCCTTCGGCGAGGCATGGTGAATTCGGTCGGAAAGACAGACTTAAGTGGCCAGTCTGTTAGTCCTTCGGATGGGACTTTAAGAAGGAGGTCCCGTGTGTAGCATCACACTACGCACGTTAAAGAACACCTAGCTCCAGGTCCAAGACAGAGGCCTGGCAGGTTACATGAACACAGAAGCCACTTGGTATCACCCGCCGATACTCGACGTCGGTTCCTGCGGGTTGGCTGTGCCATAATACCGGCAGTATCGGCAGTTGTGACTGAGGTCTTGGGACCTGGAGCGGTGGGTGCTGTTGCGATTGCCCTCGGGAGTATGCCGGTACCTCGCCGGGACCCTTGATTGGGTGCCTGGAGCGGTGGGTGCTGGAGCAGCTACTCTCAGGTGACACTTGCCAGTACCTCGCCGGGACCATGGCTGACGACACAACAAAAACATGAACGGTCGGACCACCAGCCCAAGGCTATCTGTCCATAAGACCCAAAGAAGAAGAAGAAGAAGAAGCCAAGGAAATAGGGACACCCTGTTGGAGAAGGTCTTGACTTGACTTTTTTCGACAAAAACAAAATAACATGCGGCAAGGGCTTCAATTTCTTTGGGTCAAACACTTGTCAAAATCAGCCAATTCAGACAACATCATAGTAACTCTTTTCGTGAGATCATAGTTTTCCGGATACTCACACAAGATGGCTGAAAATCTGCAGGAATGTTGCGAAAAAATGCATTTCTCAATGTGAATCGTTTCTTTTCAATCTTTGGGCCAACTTGCTGAATTCATTTACCGACCTTCGTCATACATGCAGCGCAATAAACCCAAGAGTTTCCACAGAAAGCTCGTTTTGAGTATTTTTGGGCTCCGTATTGGAGTTTTGAGCTGCAGGTTTTCCCGCCAGCCGGTTTTCCTTGGGCCCGACCCCAAGACATGGCCCTGGTCCCGTTGTGCGAGGGTATTGTGTGTTCATTTCACATTCATGGCATGTGATTCGCAGATGAAAGGCTCAAACAATTCATTTGCAGTTGCCCTCTGCAAGTCTCGACTGCGCTTGCTTCTGTTTTTTTTGTACAAAGAACTGCCATGGAGTCTCCTGCAGGCAGAATCTGAAATGTTCGGCTCAGTCAGGACTCAAAAATCAGACTCCGGAATGAGGTAGATATAGAAAAATGAATCGATTTCTGTCATTTAAACTTTTTTGTCCCAACTTATGACATGCTGAAACGTCTTCAGATTCCTTCGTAATGGCTGCGTCCAGGTTTAAGGAGTGTGTCTGTTTTGCAAAAACGACTGAATCTCCATGACTGCACGCAGAGAATCACATTTCGCTGACATTATTTTGGGGCTTCTTTTACAATTTATGTTTTTCATTTATTATTATTATTATTAGGATTATTATTATTATTATTATTATTATTAGAGAGTATTATTATTATTAGGTTATTATTATTAGTAGATATGATTAGGAATGATTAGTATAGGATATTATTAGTAGATTATTAGGATTAGTATTATTATTATTAGGATGAGTATTATTATTAGAGTTGATTATTAGGATTGTATCTAGGAGGTTAGGGTTGTAATTAGTATTTAAAGGAGGGATTCATTGATGGATTCTTATTATTGATCTAGGAGGGAGGTTGTTGTTATAGTTCTTCTTAGTTCTATTTATTTTGGGATAAGTCGAGTTAGGAGTGTTCTTCTTCATTCTTCATTCTTCTATCTTCCTTGAGTTCTTCTTCTTCTAGATGATTCTTAGCATTATTCTTATTATTCTTCTTCTTCTTCTTCTTCTTTCTTCTTCTTCTTCTATTCTTCTTCTATTATCTTCTTCTTTTATTCTTATTATTCTTCTTCTTCTTATTTCTTACTTCTCTTCTATCTTCTTATTATTATTATTCTTCTTATTATTTCAAAAGTATCCAAAGTGCACAAATCTCCTACCCTCACCACCCATTGCATATCACCAGCCTATTTCTTGGCGTCTGTCTGTGTAGGTATGGCTGAAATTGGTTGTCAGTGTCGACGGGATGCGTGACCCTTTTTGGGGTCCTCTTTACGGTACTAGCCAAAACCAGCCATTGTCCAAAACTATCGCCAACTTATTTCGTGAGACCAAAACTGTCCAGAGAATTCCATGTTTACCGATGACCTCCACACCGATGACCGCCACACCACTCCTAGATTTCATCTCTTCAAACTTTCTTCTGTTGACAATTTCTTGTCAACTCTTCCACACCATCTCCCGCCAATACCGCCAATCCCGCTGCATCCGCCACACTCATACATACCTAATTGGAGAAAATGATTCTTCGTGGCTTTTTCTTCACAGATGTTCGTTTTTAATTCTTTGGTGATTTTGGTTTATTTTATCCTGATTTTTTTTTCATTTTAGAAACAGAGTGTGTCAATTTGCTACATGCGATTTTGTGCGTTCTATGGATATTTAGCAGCCTATATGCCATGCACTACAATGGAAATTGGCCGAATTTTTGAACCAGGCTGAATAAATGGCCGTTCATTAAGTTCACACTGTGACAATAAAATCGATCGAGGATCTAATCGCTTCCACATACGAAAAGCATTTAGTGGGAAAGGGAAAAAATGTGTGCATCATTTATGTAAATGAAATTGAAACATTCCGCTGGTTCAAATTATGCGGACAATCTTCGTTGAAGAATCTGACCTAATGTCCATTATCCTGGAACACATCTTCCTGTGAAAGCAGTTAAAATGCCAGCAGGTTCCATCATTGGTTGACCATCAGGACGGTTCCATTATTCTTGCGACTCCCTCTGAGAAGGCAGGCAAATAAATTCATGGCTTGATTTCAGGAGAATTTCGCAACGAAATTTTCGGCCATCAAAATCACCTACAAGGAGCCACAACGAGACAGAAATCGCATTCAGCGACCCACAACTCACAACGAGCGCAAAATCACCCACAAAGACGAACAACGACCCATAACGAGCCAATTCGCACCCACGACGACCCAAACCGACCCACAAAGAGCTCAGCGACTCACAACGAGCACACAACCCAAGTAATTGCTTTACAAGGCAAGAACTTTCGCGCCCCTGAGTGCAGTCATTTACTGAAAAAATTCTACGAACCTGTACCTTATTTTTATTTGTGAAATACACGTTCCAAAAACTGTTTCTCCAAGATCAACCACGTCGAATCGGCCACATGAAAATACCTGTTCGCTCTCGTTGACGTCTTAATGATTACGCTTAACATTCCGAGACGGTTATCAATCTTTCAGTTCCCATGAACTTATGTAAAGAAGGGGACAGATGTCTCGAATGACAAGCTTCAATTCCTCAATTTACTGAAACAATGACTGAGGGTGCAACCTGCACAAAAACATCATTCGCAAATCTGCCTATTATTAAAAATTGAATTGTTCCGTTTGCATTTTGACATCGCAATAAAAAGCGACCATCTTTTTCGATTTGAGCACCCCGTGGGGCTCATCCAGAACTGTCGTGGCGGTTGTGTTGAATTTTGCAGTTTGCAATCACATTTCAGGAACAATTCCCTTGCGGACTTGTTGTGTTGGCGCACTTGCGTTGGCCCATCAGGAGCAAGCTTCTTCATATCCATATCAATTTCCAAAATGAGACTTGAGGTGCCTGTGTTTATTTTCTGCATTTTCTTCCTTTTGCTCGAACGTTCATTCCTCCCTCCAGCATTCAGTCTTCATTCGCACAATGACCGGTTCAACTTTGCTAAAGTTCACTTTTAAAAAATACAACCGCATACAAGCAAACTTGGACTCGGACGCCCATCTTTTCGTCCCGCCTTGAAGTCCTTTGACAGATGCACATGCCGTCAAGCTTCCTTCCAGCAGGATGGATGGTGGTGTGAGATCCAGAAAAACCGTCCCCAAAACCGTCTCAAAATAAAGAAATGCTATATTCTGGTTGTCGGTGGGCATGGGGAAACGTATGGGGGACCGGAGCAACATACAAAGGAGCAGAGGAGCCAACAAGAGTGGTGATAAAAGGTGCTTATTTTGTATTTTACAAATTGATTTATTGCCTTTTTAGGACGATTCGAATCATCCAGAGACACCATTCTGAGTGCTCCTGTTGTTTCGGAATGCCAATGACCTTTCAATCATGCAACATCAGCAAAAGAACCGCATTTTTTTTTTGTAAAAAGACTTCCGAGGAAGCGTAGGCCAGGACGTTCAGGTATAGCCGGAATACATGCCGTTGATAGTCAACTTCACTTAGCCTTCCACATCAGATCAGATGCCGTATTTCTGTGAGGAAGAGTAGGCCAGTGATGACTTCCTCGAACTACAGAGACCACATTTTCATGGTTTGAATGTAATCAGCCTAGTCTTCCACTCACTAGTAGAAAGGATAAATGTCTGTGAGGAAGCAAAGGCCAGTATAGGGGTGGCCTACTCTTCCTCAAACTGGCAATAATTTCGAAATTTCAGTGTTTGAACTGAAATTGCGGATTTTCAGTGCACATTTGAGAAAATTTGATAGAACAAAAAAAGATGCGGAATTAAAAGTTCAGTATGGAAACATCAAAATCTCAAAATCGAAAATTTTTGACTTGGCCTAGTCTTCCTATCGTCGGCCCAATTGGTTGTGACTGTATAAATAAAGGTCGCCGATCAGATCTTGCACACGACATCGCTATTATTAGTTTTCATCAGCCTTCTGGATACGTTCACCAAAATGCTAGTTCTTATTTATAACACATTGAAAACTTCCTAGAATCAAATGAACTCCTTTCCAGGTCTCAGCACGGATTTGTCAGGATTTTTCCTGCGCGCAAATTAGCTTACCGCTTTCACATCGGACAATGCCAACGCCTTGATTAAGAGTGGATGCAATCGTAAATGATGTCTCAAGCGCATTTGTCGTTGACATTGATATTTTCTTGGCATTGACAAATCTACAATAAACTGTAGTAAATAATTTTTCCGCCTATCTCAGATTGTTAAGGTTGATGGGCACTTATCCAATTGCTTCACTGTAAAGTCTGGCGGACGATCTGCCGCGATTAATTTGAACTCTAGGATGATATTCTAGGATGACTGCACTTTACTGATGATTTTTATACCTTACCATTAAGAATACCGAGGAAAATTTCGAGTTTCAATGGTACTTAGATAGGCTGAGGAATTGTGTATAAGATCCTTGATTGATAACAAAGAAATTTAACAAGTGTTATTTTTTTTGAATTTATGGACAATAAACGTGCCGTAAAATTTATTCAATTGATCTCCGGAGAAGTGAAATGAGGTCGAATTGACTTGAATGAAAAATCGAGATCGCATGTAAAGCTTTGGTCTCAAAAGTAATCGGGCCTTGTATTTTATCATGAGAAATTATGGGAAATGTTACCGAATTGGGCAGAACTTTCTTATTTTAGCCTTCCGAGACCGATCAGAAAGAACGATTGCAACCGATCCAATGCAAGCGATAGAGGTGTTTTTGCCTTAATTGGAAAATGTGCCGCTCGTAACACAATGAGAGCTGCATAACTCCAGCGAACTCTTTCATTGTGACTTGCTGATAAAATAGCAAATCTGCAAAAATTGATGTCATATTGTTTCCGTAATTTGGCTTGCGTTTCCATAATGCTTTGTCAGAATATCTAAAATTCGTTGATTGAAATATTACAGGCAGCTTACTTGCTCTGTGTTAATTATCCCAAACATTTTGTGCCTTTTGTACATAGATGCTAAACACAAGTAAGTCGGATACCAATTTAATCATGTTGGATAATCATGTTGTCATATTTGCGTAGTGAACCGATGGCCATATGCCTCTCTGTTCAGAATTGCAATTGATGACGACGATTATTAACATAGAAGGGTTTTGTGTAAATCATGAACCAGGTTTTTTGAAAACTCATTCATGAATGGCTTGGTTGGGTCCCGCCGATAGGCCTAAATGGTAACGTTGTTGAAAGAATTCGGCGTCAGGCGTGAACAGCGTTATTCAGTTTAAAAAGCCACTCAACTTCAAACTCATCCACAAATTCGTGCTTTTTATTCCCTTAATTTGGTGTGAATGGCCGACTACAAGCGTTGGTGTATGCAAAACCCACTCAATAGCATACTCCACCACAGAATTCATGCTTCCGCAAACATAAATCGGAGTTACAGGTGCATGAACAGAGTTTGCAATCTCATAAACACACTAAACTTAATCATTTACCACAGGATTCATGCTTGTGATTCACAACATAAATAGGCGTTCATGGTGAATGACCAGCGTTATAAAGTTCAAAAATGAAACCATGAGTCTTTAGCACATTCACGTGTACCGCACGAAAAGCGCTTTGTACATACATATTGAAAACCTTGGGACCGCTGCCATGCGCACTTCGCGCGGTATGATCTATTGCATGGTATAACATAGGCGAGAAGCTGGATTTTTAATCATGTGCGCATCATTGTCATATTGGATATACGAGATTCCTCATTGCTTCGGAAATCCTGACACCAGTCGTTCATGTCATCTTCAGTGGAGGGGAAAAAACAAAATTGTTTAGACAAAATCTGCCACCAATGTGCGATTTTCTTTTATTTCCGCGGTGCATCGAACCAGTCGACAAAATTTCATTCGCGGTTGATCTTGACTGTATTAGTGTACCATCTCTGCTAATCTATCACTTGAACCATGGAACCTAGGACAATTTGTTCCAGTGCCATGCTTGAACTATCAAATATTCTGTATCTGTTGCCTTGATAACATTTTATTTGGTGAATTGAATTTCGTGTATGCAATCATGCTGGTTAAGCCTTGATTGTATGCTCTGCCTAAAATCAGTAGTCCTTTGGGATTCTTGTGCTTCATACAGAAATATGATCAGTTAGCCATATCTACAATGACTTTCATTGTTCCATAGTCACTGTTGGCAAAGTTCACCTTGTGAATTTCTTGCACTATTGTGTGTTTGCACAACACCTTGACGGTCAACATTAAAATTGTTAGACAGTTGAGCATTGTTGCATTTTTCGGGACGTTTTGTTGTGCGCGTCAATCTGTACAACCAGAAACTGAAATGAATTTGTCCACTTGATCTTTCACAACAAGTGCCTGTCCCTTGGTGATGCAACGGGCTTCGTCCCATGTGCACCTTTATCAACGCTTCACCTTCTTGAATTCAGAAAATTTGTTTCAAACCAAACGATACCATAATTAAAATGTGACTTGCGCGCTTCAGTAGTTTGTTTTTCCTTTCAATTTGTAAAACTTGCGACGTAAAAAACGCCCGGGCGATGGATTCGGAGGATACCAAACATGAAACTTTTTATGTGTTTTTTTTTGTTTGGGAAACACTCCAACTGATGTTGATCGACAGTAAATTTGTCGTTTCTGATATGTATTCCTGGAGTTTTGTTTAGGTGCAGTCCGAAAAGGACACTATTCAGTGTATTTTGGCACATTGAGGTTTTTTCATTTTTGGGAAGAGTTCTGGGCTTCTTTACGCCGTCTTGGCCTAATTGACAAACTCCATTTTGACGCAATATACTACGCCCTTCCATATACAACCCCGAAAGCCGAAGACATTTTATCCCCGAAAGCCTCGGCAGCCCCTTAAAATTTCTGGACTTTGTATCTGCAAGAGCATCACTTATCTCACTTTTTTATGTTGAGGTTTGAACATTGTCAAATGAAAAATCGCTCTTTAAGTGCTTCCAATTACCATCGAATGTATCCCAAAAATATTAAAAATTAAGAGCAGTTGCGGCGAAAGGCGATTTTCAACCTGACGTTGAGTTTTGTTTCTTCGTCAAGAGCTTATCGCGAATTCTATTTTATTTGGGCACCAAGCCATCGCAATGGGAGCGTGGGGAATGGTACACGAAGTGGAAGAGAATAAAGAAAGGGTAAGATATGGAGAAAATGTTAGTAAAGGTGGGGACGGAGCATCCAGCGAGAGAAGGTAATGAGGGTAACCAGTGCGTAGTGGCTGGTAAATAAGAGGCACCGCCATAGAGGCACTGCTAAGAAAGGTCACTTTCGAAAAAATTCATGGAAAATAAATTGCACAACACCGTCCCTAAATCGTCGTTACAGTAGAGGTAAGGCATTTCTAAGCACTATTTGAACCGAGGAGGAAAACACCCAAAAGTGCATTAACCTGTCGGAATTTTTGTAATGCAGCTGAATTAGAAATACGGGATGACGTAACGCAAGGGGATGAAAATGTTCGTCTGACTGTTTGAGTAAGTATCACTACAAGATTACACAAGTAGTAGGTATGATTTCTCGTTTCATACGAGCACGGATAAATGCGCATGCACCAATGACATCGCCGTCAATTTGCCGGCGCAGCCGGCTACTTCATTTAATTCAATAACAGAAACGAAAATAAAAGAAAGCCATAAACGCATTGCATCACCAATTTTAATGTGTGGGAAGATGATTCCAATTTTAGACAGAACATTTTACTCCATGTACTTATTTCTACTATAATTCTACGAATATTCTATATCTATCAATTGTATTATCACGTATCCGTATGCAGCTCCCTTCACAGAAAATCTTCGTTAAAGCCCTCTAATCTCTATCACTGGCGAAAAGTTCAGTCCTGTCGAATCATTCACTTGAGGTTAAAGTCTGCCATGTTCCTTTTGTGACCACTCCTGATGTGTTTATGCAAATGGTCATCAACGTTTATTTCAGAGTTGGATACTTTTGTTCAAAGGGTGACGAAAGTGTCTTATTGTAATGACTCCGGAGACGATGGTTCCGGTTCACTGGTGCCTTCTGGTTCAGGCTGCGAAGGCGATGAGGAGTCAGGAGGAGATCTTGTAGTTGGCCGCCGACTTGGTCTCGGATGCCTTGTTGGTCGTGGACGTCTTGTTGGTCGTGGACGTCTTGTAGGACGTGGACGCCTTGATGGTCGTGGATGCCCTGTTTGGTTCGGCACCCCGATCATTTTCTCCGCTGATCGGTTTTCAGGTTCAATATGCTTTGTTTGTAGTTGGCCCTTCTCGTTCGAATTTGTCCCAGACAAGTCTTCGATTTGCACTGCTCCTGTGTTCGAAAATAGCGTATGATAAAATTTAGTTTCCGTCCACAGCATCGAAGAACGATTGGGTTATGAACTAGATGCGACCGGTGTTGTCGCCACGAATCAGATCAGAATAGAGTCGTTCGCGCGTCATGCGATATGCCATGGATGTGATTTGAAATTATAATGGCCCCTCGTTAACAGCGATTGATCCCGTGGGGCTGGTTAATTGGAGAGAAATTTAAAAGATTCGTGGAGTATCTTCGATATCCCAAATGTATTCAAAGATCTGCTAACATCTGCACGCTGGCATATCTGCTGATCACAACAGTTCGTATTGATTCAGAAAACCCGCTGTTCAATTAAGAAATCTGTTTCATGTAAAGGTTCTTGGAATCCCATCACTCCAAGACCTTTATACGTACGTACATGTCTTTTTGGTGTGTATCACTTGTCGCTGTTCTTCTATAAAAATTACATTTGTTGAAGCTTGGGCTCTATTTCGGGTTTTGTCCAAATGCTAACACAATAACATCGCCTGCCGTCCCATTCAAAGCACTTGCAAAAATTATTTTTTTTTCACGTGACAAGTGACAACACACGGTGGTTTTTTATTACACGTTTTGCATGACCTGCCGCACAAAACAAATTATGCACCGAATGCACGAGCGACTCGCGATTCATGACAAAATGATAATTTTATTGGTTGAAATCTTGTAAGGTTCCAAGCAGGTCTGAGCGATTTTTGCAAACGAAGTCAGGTCAAAGAATAGCTGTGCAGATTTTGGCCGCAAGTGGCCGCTTGTGTGGTAAAAAACTTAGACCAAACGAAATTGAAGTTAAAGATCGTTTCTTTGGAAAAGGCGTGTCTGAGAACAACCAAAAGCTATCTCCGGAAATAGGCGACATAGTGGCTGGCGCGGATGCTGCAAAAGGTCGAAAAATCTCTCTTCAACACATACAGGATCAGTGTTAAACAAATGTGCTGCGTTTACCCGAGTTTTAGTTACATTTTTGAATACGCAATAATTCTGTGATAAAAGTGTCAGAACCATTCTGTGATAAAAGTGCCGAAGTAATGATGTGACAAAGTGCCAAATTAACTGTGCGTTCAAAGTGCCAAGATGTCATGTTTTTGAAATGGCTGAATGTATTCTCGTGGAAAAGGAAATCGAGTTTAGAGAAGTGCCTATACGAATACCCGCAGTTGAAATTCTGGGGAACAGTAAATTAATTAATTGGTTGCACGGCCATGACGCGCTGTAGGTTTAGTGTGTTCGCCGCTTGGAGTTTAGGTAACTTACATTCGGTGAAGGCAAAAGTTTTGTTTTGAAACTGGATCATACATGCGTGTAAAAATATTGACTTCAAGTTTTTCTTATCATTTAGGTTTCAGAGCATTCAATTCACGAAATGCAATCTGATGGTGAGAATTGAGACCCTCTTTACATGTCATACCTTATTTGGGGATATTCACGAGGCTTGGCTAGAGATATTTGCAGGTAGTGGATCCCACATGTCTTTGCATAATTTGTAGAGCCAGGAGAGGAAGAATGATCTGACACATTCTGAAAAAGGCGAGGTTTTCCCTTCTCTTTCTTTCAGCTTTATGATGCCAAAAACCACCAAATTTCATTTCGCTTGGTGCAGCATCTCACAAGATAGTATAGTCCATCAGGAACTGGAGGACTTAACGTAAAACGCACTCTTGGCGTTTCGCTTCGATTTTTAGTCATCTCCGGCCAACATTCGGTTGGGTTCGTCAATTGGTTGGGATCAACAGGCTCGTTGATCCCAACCAGGTCAATTGGTTGGGATCAACGCCGTTCGAAATTATGTGACGAGAATCGGATGATGGGATTCTGAAAAGAAAGAATGGCAGTTTGTAATTTTGATTGTGTCTCGCTGCGGTTTCGTGGCATCCGAGGAGTGATTTTCCTTCTTGCATGAAAGTTGTCGGTACTTTTGCTGATTTTGTTTGTCGGCTAATTCCACTGGTGGATTTTTCAATTCCTTTCCCATTGGCCATTCATCGCAATAAATTCTAAGTGACGTGTAGTAATTTGTGGGAATCTCCACTAAATTAAGATTCTGGAAGCGTGATGCCAAGCAGTCTGGAGGGATGGCAAGCAGTCATGATTGGCCGCATCTGACGGCAATGCTAGATGGAAACCAAGCATGCTCGATTGGGCCAACTTGGGAATTTGGAAAAATGCGACAGTGGCCAATGATCACGCCCGCTCCCACCTCAGTCTTTTTGCATGCTCTTCGCCGATGAGGTGGAGGGGAGAGTTGCTTTCAGCCGGCCGACAACAGCAACAGAAGTGCAGTCCAGTCGGTAGCACCAACCTTCCGCCCTCAAAACAACCTCTGTTTCGCTCTTTTCTTTTGCTGTGACCTGAAAGACACAGAGCCATCAGGCTCACCAGCCTTCCTCATCACCACCACGCCTCCTTCCTCATCACAACCACGCCACCTCATCACCAGCCTTCCACCAGCAGTTTTGTTCATTACCTACCTTACGCCCTCAAAACAAGCCTTTCTTTTCTTCTGCTGTGTGTGGATTCCCTTCTGATGGACCGTTTCCGCAGCCTCACCTTCCCCTCACCACAACGCCACCATCCAGGCTTGGGTTCCGCCTCCAAAATCGTCCACCCCCGTCCTTCCGCCTTCACAAGCCTTTTCATCAGTTTGCAGTGATCTTATTGGGTTTTGGTTGCGATTGGGGTGGGACTTAATTCCACTCCACGTGGATTGGAATACCACTCACCACTACTGCCATCTCTGGGTGTCCATTTGCTGATCGCAAGCCCCTACACGAGGCCCCTACACGAGAAAAAGGACCCCTAAAGTTTTTGACCAAACTCACAAACTCACTTCAGATCGGGTGTCTTCGGGTCGGTTGTCAAATGTGTCCCGCCATTGCAAGCATTTTTGTGAAAACAGGCCTGATATCGGAATCCAATCGCAGGGCTGGGTCTGTGCATGGGGACGCTTGCGCATCAACTTTGCGAGTATGCTGCGCTTATGCTTCGTTGTTGCCCTGGTTGGCCGTCAGGCCGACGGGCTTTTCTAGTTTAGATAATTGAGGTGTCAATGATCGTTAGATCTTTTCAGGTGCATCCCAATGAGTCTATTCCGAGCAAAGTATCTGCTAAACTGTTTAAATGTCAATAACTCTACGAACCACTAGGAAAATTGCGTTGAATATATTCGCTGGAATCGTGATCAGAACGGTGCTTCTGGCTTTGATCCACATCTGTAGTTTCCGGCTTCAAACACGGCCCCTGTTCCTGAAATGAAAAATAGCAAAAATAACTTCAAATGAGAAGTTTATTTTCAGGCATAGGTGCTTCGATTTCCAGGTTTTTCCAGCAAAACTAAAAGCCCGTGTTTTTACATTTAAAAACTTTCTTTACGAACCGAGTTTAAGGCATCCTACTGGAATTAAATTTAAGGCATCATTGAGCTGAATGAATCATATTTATTGAGGCTATAGACACATGATGCCCAACAATGCTGTTCTTACATGCGATAGCCTCGAGATTTCCAAACACTTCTCTTGGGCCAAGGCCCCTCATGGTTGGGTGATACTCGAATCCAGGCAATTATTAATGCAAAAGTTAGTGTAATTTATGTAAAAAAAGTGTTTGAAAATGAATAAATCTTTCAATATTCGCTGGATTTTTCAGGTCTCCTCTTTTCCCCCTCCGTTCCATGGAGTTCAATAGATTTTCAAGGGGTTAGAGGTTCAAATTTGCAAATCCCAAGAGAATTTCCTGGTATTCCATGTCGGTGACAACTCTGCAACACAAAAACCATCACGAAAATCGTTTTTGTAAAGGAAAAATCCTCCAGCGGGAAAAGGCCTGCGTGAAATCTGTCCCATCATTTCCGAGGGTTTGGAAAGTGAAAGGTCGTTATACATATACAAAGACTCGAAAACGAAGAGGCCGATATTGTTTTCTTTCCATAAAATTACCTTAGATTTTGTGTCATCGTTTTAAGCAATGTCAGCAAATCCTTCCCTTCAGTTTGCGAGTGGAGGTGCACTCCTTTGGCTCATGATTAACCCTGTCATTTTATGCCGTGCAATATGATGTCGTGTGATTCGATTGTCTACTGCTGACTTATCAGATATGCCAGGTCAAAGGGGATGGGGAGGGATAATTTGTCGAAGCTGCTGTGAAAAGAGGGTTGGCAATCGAATTGTACCTACGACATCGTCCAAGACATGAGAAACCGAGGACGTTATCAAAAGTGCAATATAAAGAAACATTTATGTGAGACATATACTCGTATTTGGCAGTTCGTCCAACTTTAAATGCGCTCAAAACTTACGAACAAAACTTACATGCTGTCTGTGGCCACATTTCGACAGCGTTTGTCGAATAACATCCGAGTCGCTTTCGATGGCACACAAGACGATTGAAGGTAGAGTAAAAAGCAGCAATCTCAACACGAAAAAATCCATTGTCTCCTGTTGCACGTATTCCTTAAGTGATTATAAAATGTCTTCAATGACATGGCTTTAACATTCGTGAGTGTGAAAGCTGGGTACGGACTTACAAATTAGGCCCGATTTTCAGAATTCGAAAGACCGTGTCAGCTGCTCCAAGATATGATTGCATAGATTTTGTCAATTCGAGTACGTCAGTAAATTATTATCTACGAGCCGATTTGGCACACACATCGGTATTTTGAACAAAAGTTTTCCTTTGTGATCAAAATTTAGGAATGTTTTTGTTAGCGTTAGCCTGTCGCCATAACAAAAATTACTGGGATGAATACCCGAGTGTCCCGGCTGTCCAGTTATTGAGAAATGGGAAGACGTAAAAGGTTTCGAGTACTTAGATTTTTTGCTGCAACAGAATTTTGCAATTTGGGTTTCCTATCATTTGTTTTCATCTTGTCTCCAATTCAGCGCCTGGTGAATAACATCTCAAGCTTATCTTGGAGCTGTGCGTAGACGAAAATGACGTGGCATAATGCTAAAATTGGACGCTCAGATAAAGACTACTCAAATATTTTTTTAGTGTTTTTTTCCTGGATGTGGGTATTTCCAATGATCCAATCATGTCGGTCGATGGTGATGATCCTTTACAAAGCACACGTGTCTGTCTCATATTCCGAAATTACATTTTGATGTTTATTTGTTTTGACATTTGAAAAATGCTCTCTGTGTCAGTTTTCTCCGAGTGAACTGGCAGAATAAAGTTTGCAGTTCATGGAGATGCAGGTATTGCATGCATGCAGCATTAGGTATTGAAAACAGTAACAGTTGTAGTATCTGTTGCTCACCTGAAGGACAATGACAATTTTCGGTACTAACGACTGCGTAAGATTTAAAAGTAAGGGTTAAACGCATAATACGGGTAGGACAATGCACAACTCGGAGGACAATCAACCACATATCAAAGTTTAGGCAGGCGTGACCGAGGACAATCAACCACGACTAAGCCCATTCGTTGTGACAATCTACCACCCGTAAAATTTCGCGCGGTACAAGGTACTCATGACTACCTGTCTTTATTTGGATTTTTGTTTATTAAACCGAGCGTTGGGTTCGTTTAGGTTAGGTTAGGTCAGGTTAGGTTAGGTTAAAATCAAATTAAAGATCAAAAATCAAAAAAATCAAATAAAAAAAAAATCATGAAAAATCAAATAAAAAATTTTGTTATTTTTCTTTTGTTCAGATTTCGTTTTTCAGTTGATCCTAGCTAACCTACCCATACCTAACCTAACCTAACTTTACTGAACCCAACGCTCCGTTTATAAAATCTAAATAAGGACAGGCAGTTATGAATGCCGTATACCGCGCGAAATTTTCCGGATGGTGGATTGTCCCCACGAGAGGGCTTAGTCGTGGTCGATTGTCCTCGGTCACGCCTGCCGAAACTTTGATATATGTGGTTGATTGTCCCCTGCGTTGTACATACCTTCTCCCCCCGAATAATGCGTTAAAACCAAAAGTATCAAACTCCAAAGATCAGATTACTTTTCTGACACACATAATCAGGAGAGAAATTTGGGTCTTGACACTTCCGAATGTTTCCGAATGGAGTTTTGTTAGCGATCTCGTATCCAAATACGAGACCCCAGCATCCGCAGCCCGGCATTAAAACTTCCGAATGTTTTCGAATTTAATTTTTCTTAACGGGTGAGTTTTCCGTCATCTAATGACCCCATTCACGTATAGACAGGTGTTGACCCTGCTGGATATTTTCCAAAGGATATCGTCCAAAGGCCCCAGCAGCCGCTGCCCGCGCCTTGATCCTGTGGGATATTTCCGAATGGAGTAATCTCGACAAGCGAGTTTAACAACCTGCATCCTAGTATCAATGTGATTTTAATACTAAATAAATGGCGCAATTCGGCGCTTTGGGTGTCGCCAGTTTTTATTTGGCCGCAAGAGGAGCTAATGTCGCTCGGTGGCCTACTGCGACAAGTAAAATACATTGCGACTACACGGCGGTCGCGGATTGTCACCCACGGAATTTTAAATTTCTCTTGAACCGGTTCACGGATTTTGACTGAACGTTTAGTGCTGGAAAGCAGAAAAATGTGCGATTTTAGATGTGTATAACAGCTGGTAAAATCCTGAAAAATAGAGGTACAAAAGTGTCCAAGCTAAGATGTTATAAAATTGCCGGTTTCCGCCTCAAATGTTCAAAGATTGCTCGACTTTTTCCGTTGTAACATGGTTTCGACCTGCACAAGAGTTGTAGAGGAAGCTTTCAGCTTTCCAAAAATACCACAATCATTGAATTGGAACATCATTTGACCATTTTATGAAGAAGAAACGCGACATTGAAGCATTATTTTTTTCTTGCGTCGAAAACAAAAAATTGCTTCCATGTCGTATTTCTTCTTCATAAAATGGTCAAATTATCTTCCAATTCAATGATTTTGGTATTTTTGGAAAGCTGAAAGCATTCTCTATAACTCTACCAAAGGTTGAAACCATGTTACCACCGGGAAAATCGCGGCCTCCAAGGGAGACGCGGTCTCATTCCCGCTTATTTTTGTGCAGAAAACAAATTGAATGCTTCCGTGTCGCGTTCTCTCTTTATGAAATAGTCAAATGATATTCAAATGCAATGATTTTGGTGTCTGTGGATAGCTGAGGGCTTCCTCTACAACTCTTCCTTAGGTCAAAACCATATTATAACGGATAAAATCGCGCAATCATTGAAAGTATTCAGCAAGAACGCAAAATTTTATCTTATCAAAATTTGAACATATTTTTTCCCCACATGGCTTCCAAGTTTTGCCAGTGAAAAGTTCGCGATAATTTTATAGTCTTGAAAAGGTCTAATTTTCAGCTTTCCAACACAATACGTTTCTTCAAAATCCGTCATTTGGTTCTAGAGAAATTGAACTGTTCGTTGCCGATGCACAGCGACTCATAAATCATCCAGAGCCAGGAAAACCGGGCTCTAAACGCGACATCAGAGAAAGAAAAAGAGCGAAAATTGGCGTTCGGTGGGCGGGGATGGGCAATGTGAGCGACTACACTTCTTAGTATTAGAATCCCGTTGCTAGTATGATCCCAGTACCGGCAGCTCGGATTCTTAATGAGATTTCCATAATCCAAGACGTTATACGAATACAAAACGTCCATAGACAGGCTTTAAGTCGCGCTATAATGAACAGATTTTTGCATCAGATTTGCTTTGGGTGTAACATGCAACGATGTAAAAAGGAGAACATAAGTCCATAGCCCAATGTTGGAGCTGGAAATCTGCTTTGCACAAATCGAAATGTCTGATTAAAAAAATCTGTCCATTCCGACGCGGTTTCACACGCTGTTCAGTTAAACTGCAACCAAATGGTCAAAAACAGCATCAAAGCCGATGTTCCACATGCTGGTAACTGAAAACTAGAAAACCCGTCGGCCTGACGGCCAACCAGGGCAACAACGAAGCATAAGCGCAGCATACTCGCAAAGTTGATGCGCAAGCGTCCCCATGCACTGACCCAGCCCTGCGATTGGATTCCGATATCAGGCCTGTTTTCACAAAAATGCTTGCAATGGCGGGACATATTTGACAACCGACCCGAAGACACCCGATCTGAAGTGAGTTTGTGAGTTTGGGCAAAAACTTTAGGGGTCCTTTTTCTCGTGTAGGGGCCTCGTGTAGGGGCTTGCGATCAGCAAATGGACACCCAGAGATGGCAGTAGTGGTGAGTGGTATTCCAATCCACGTGGAGGGAATTAAGTCCACCCCAATCGCACCAAAACCCAATAAGATCGCTGCAAACTGATGAAAAGGCTTGTGAAGGCGGAAGGACGGGGGTGGACGATTTTGGAGGCGGAACCCAAGCCTGGATGGTGGCGTTGTGGTGAAGGGAAGGAGAGGCTGCGGAAACGGTCCATCAGAAGGGAATCCACACACAGCAGAAGAAAAGAAAGGCTTGTTTTGAGGGCGTAAGGTAGGTAATCGCACTAATTAATGTTCAAAACGCATGCTTTGAAAGCATTCCGTCATCACGGGAACTTTACACGCTTAAAGCGGCGCAAGACGCTGCGTTGCTGCAATCGCACAGTCTGACCTGATTCATTTGGTGCGTATCGCTCTTTTTCCGCTTGCTTTGCCGCAACATCCAATGACAGCAAACCAACCCGTGTTTCGAGCAGCAGCAGAAGCTGTCGAGCAACAAGCAGCAAACACATGAATGCGCCTGGGCAGAAGAGGGGTTGTGGCGCGATAGCGTATCCCGTGTCCCATCCTCCCAACAGTGCTTCCAACAAAAAGACGTTTCATGAAATGAGTGTTCCATCAATGTTGAGAAGCATTACACATTGTTGGGCTGCATGTTGCATTTTTGCCGCATCACTGTTGCCGCGCTGTCATCATTGTTGCGTAACATTGTTGAAACAATGGTGCAACAATAGAGGTGCCGCAGCATTGTTAAGCTGTTGCTCATTGTGGGGCGCCGCACCGCACCAGCTGAAACTGTGGACTTTTGGAGGGAATGTTCTCCGGGTTAGATTGGGTCAGGTTAAGTTGTTTTGAAACCCGGAGACGGGTGTCGGAAAAATCCATATTTGCTTCAGAAAAGAAAAGATGGGGGTAGAGGATAAGAAAAAAGAGGGGGAGGGGAGAAGAGGAAAGGGGTAGGGAAAAGAAAAAACGAAGGAAAGTGGAGTGGTGAGAGGTAAAAAAAGAAGAGGGGAGAAGGGAGAGGGGTTGAAGAGTTGAAGAAAGAAGAGGAGAGACAAGAAGGGAGAAAAAGAAGAATAAAGGGGAAGAGAAAGGGACAGAAGAAGGGAACAGAAAAGATACAAAAAAGCGGAACGGGGGGAAAAAAGGGGAAAGGGAGTACAAAAAAAAGGGAACAAAATGGGGGGGGGGGGGGGGGGGTTTTTTTTTTTTTTTTTTTTCCTAAAGGAGAGGGTGAAAAGGGAAGATGAAGTGAAAACGGCAGTGGGGAAAAAACAAGGGAAAAATAGAGGACATCCTATTGGACGGGAAGCAGAAGAGAATCTTTGATATTTTTTCAGCGTGTGAAAAACGACAAGAAATACAAGAAACAATAAGACAAGCAAACCAGGAAGCAGAAAAAACTTGGAGTGCAATTCGGTGCAAATGTCGAGAAACATAACATGGCCACAAGACCGACTGATCCGGCCAATCGGCAACGGGTTACAATTCCAAAGGCCCGACTGAAAAAAAAACAAAAAACATGTGGAGTCGGTGTGAGTAAGCGGTCGCCATTTGCAGACAGAAAGCGGACGGCAGCAACAAGCTGACAACGATCAATCGGCGATCGCCAATTCGGCTATTGACACCAAGATTAGACGATGCGGCTGGGCACGTGCGATTAGGTTTTGTTTGTTTTGTAACGCATTACATGAAACAACGAAAAGAAACCACAAAGACTAATCCGCGAACTTGGCGTACCAACTGCACATGCAAAAAAGATCTCCACAGGTCTTTCGAACTTTTCACAGAGCAACGGACCGTTCAAGGGCGCCGGAAGTAAAAAATTCAGGGGGGGCGAAGCATAGGCCGCGCAGCGGCCCGTGACTCGGGGGGTCCGGGGGGCGGGAGCCACCCGGCGGGGATCCAAGGGGCGGAGCCCCTGGTGGGGGGTCGGGGGGCGAAGCCCCCCAGAAGCTCTCGATATATGGGAAAATTTTCAGCCCAAAAACAACTCTTAGGACAATTGCGGAATATGAAAAACCCAACAGTCACTTTCCTACGTGCGAAGTGACAAAGGTGTTTTTTACTCAATTTGAGTAAAAAAACCACAAATATCCCTTCGAAATTGATAAAATTCTCCGTCCTATTGTTCCGCACTCAGTCAGCCAGTGGGGCACGGCAACTGTTTCGTTGCATCGTGCTGTTGATTTTCATATTCCGGTTTTTTCATTGACATGAGATGGTGCTGGTATGGGCGTGTGAAAGGAATATTTGGTTGGAGCCAGTTGGAGTTGGTTGTGTGTCTGTCAAAGATGTGAGGGAACGTAAAGGACCGCAGCGGAAAGCTTTTGGGGATCCCCGCCTAATCCCCATTCGAGAAAAATCTCAGAGCTCAACTTATAAAAATTAGACTGTAGAGATCTGGCCGCTGTGAACATTCGTCCTCCGGACGTTTGGTCTCCGCGACATCTGGAAAACATCAACATCAAAATAATTGGTCGAAGCACAGTTTGAATGGAAAATGGTTTTATAAATTCTCCAAAAAAGTCTTCGTGGACAAAAAGTTCTGACTGGAGCGCTGACTGCAAGTAGCTGTACATTACGACTGCCACAAGCAATTGTAAAATTGGAAAGACTGGGGAATGGCGCGTTTCGAAACGTTTGTCACCTTTTCTGCAAGCTTTCGATGTTCTAATGGTCTTCATTTTTCGCGGAAATCAAATTTTTACGAAATTTAAAAGCAATTTTAAGTTAGACTAACGCTTTAAACAAAATTTTTGTTGTTGGAAGTGAATGAATTCGTGAAGTGGCTTGAGCATCTGGGGGTTTGGAAGTGAAACAAACTTCTTAGTCCGCCAAGGCGATTCATCTTGCACGGCATCAGCCATAGTCACTTGTCAAGAACAATCCAAAGTTGGGAATGGAGTAATTTGAGGAAAATAAAGCATTCTAGGTATACTTTGTATGGCATCTCAACGTGATGCATACCAAATGTCGGAGAAAAGTAACGACAAAACTTCATGAATTTGAAATATCGAACGTCATCGTCAATGTCCAACTGTCACGTGTTGTGGCAGCTTAATCTCCACGGCGGCCAGATGTCCGCCGCGGCCAGATGTCCTCGGCGGCCAAGTGTCCACGGCGGCCAAGTGTCCACGGCGGCCAGTTGTCCGGCGGCCAGATGTCCGGCGGCCAGTCGTCCACGGCGGCCAGTCGTCCACGGCGGCCAGTTGCCCGGCGGCCAGAAGTCCGGCGGCCAGATGTCCGGCGGCCAGATGTCCGGCGGCCAGATGTCCAACTCCAGCGGCCAGATGTCCGGCGGCCAGATGTCCGGCGGCCAGATGTCCGTCGGCCAACTGTCCGGGAACCCGACTGGACTGCACTTCTGTTGCTGTTGTCGGCCGGCTGAAGGCAACTCTCCCCTCCACCTCATCGGCGAAGAGCATGCAAAAAGACTGAGGTGGGAGCGGGCGTGATCATTGGCCACTGTCGCATTTTTCCAAATTCCCAAGTTGGCCCAATCGAGCATGCTTGGTTTCCATCCAGCATTGCCGTCAGATGCGGCCAATCATGACTGCTTGCCATCCCTCCAGACTGCTTGGCATCACGCTTCCAGCTGCTGGGAATGTCAGCCAAACATTTCATGATGTGTATTTTTCACGGCCGTCTTTGAGAAACCTCCAAAAACAGGCAAACAAGCATAACGCGATTCAATAATTTCGCAACAAAAAAGGACGTGAGAAGTGTGCATTCGGGCGCCATTCCAAATGAGAAGAATCACCACCCAAATGATATCTTGCACTTTTATTTCAATTGCAAAATGTTAATCTAGAAAGGAAATTCCGAGCTGATTATGATTTCTCTTGAAAAATACGAAAAACAAGACGAGGGACGTTCCATAGAAAACAAACGTGGAGCGAAAATAATTATAACGTCCCTACTCAATAAAGTGAAGAGTGCAACCATTCAGTTACTTTTTCAGTGAGAGATATCATCTAATGCATGAATTTTTTTCGCTTTCATTTTCACGGATAAGTTACGAAAACTATCGTATGGTTTTTGTTAGGAAGCCATTTCAGAGGCTATGGAGATTGCACTGCGCTTTTGAATTTCTACCGACGAAGATTTTTAGGTCTGATGGATATGCTCCATGAATCTTATACGAACAATCATTACGATAACAGCCAGTCTTGTCCAAGCTCCCATTTGCCATATGTAAAGTTTTGAAGAACTACTTTTGAACCTTAACCTTGCAAACTCGCAGTAAACTTGGCCACTTTTCAATCTCGATTGGAATCTTTGCGAGAGTCATAGAATTTCCGTTCTCTTTGTTATTCATGCCCTTTTACATTTTTAAACTTTCGCCTGCAAAATTGCATTGCCTGTAATAATTGCATAACTGTTATTGTCGTATTTTTGATAAGAGGTAACTCCGAAAAAATATAATTGAT
This sequence comes from Sinentomon sp. SZTP_YWyxl, assembly GCA_030068105.1. Classification (NCBI taxonomy): domain Eukaryota; kingdom Metazoa; phylum Arthropoda; class Protura; order Sinentomata; family Sinentomidae; genus Sinentomon; species Sinentomon sp. SZTP_YWyxl. The sequence goes on from JASGXE010003878.1 coordinate 23,978, forward strand.
ATGGAAATTGAGCCTTTAACGATGATAGGTAGTTTTACCGAGCTGATGTAATGAAATGGTGAGAAGGGAAAGGAGGGCCCGCTCAAGTTGCGAAAGAACAACACCAGTGCTCCATTTCCTTGGGTGCACACAACCAGACAAATTTTCGAATCACAGTCTCTCCCTGGTCTCTTCTATTATGAGCTGCCAAGAGAAGGCAGCTTATTTGAATCCCAAATTCAAGTCTGGTATTATACCAGACTTGAATTTACTTTGTCTAACAGGATGAAATACACAAATGAACCAATTGACTTTTCGCCCTACAAGTTTTTGCTCAGAGGTTTTTCCACGATACACACCCAGTTCGTACCCAAGATGGCAAGCAAAAATACTCTACAAATTCTCAAAAATGTTTTTAAAACCTTTGTGGTTGCAAAAAAGATATTTAATTCCTGCATTTGCTTTCAGGAATTCTATCTCCAAAAATTTGGTTTCTTTGCGAAATTCAATAAAATCCCACAAAACTTCTCACTGAAAATGTATATTATTCCGAAAGTTTTAATAATTGATAGAGCCAAACCCGTTCATAAGAAGATAGTAGGCTTAATCATCTAAAGATGGCTTTCCACTTCGGAAAGAGGAGAGTAAACTTGGATTAAGCAATGGATATGAGAAACATTATTTCCTCTTTCAAATTACTGTCAAATTACCTGCGACAAAAGCATACTGCCCTGGAGAATTGCCTAAAGCTTTTTAATAATCGTGGCATGGGGCTCAAGAAATTTTGGCAATACAACAAAGGCGTCAGACGTCAATTCTCTGACGTGCCTACTCTCGTCGTTATAAGGGGGATGATTCAGACACGTTGATTACGGATAGTATGGGTAAGGCCAACCTTTTAAATCAAACCTTTCAAAGGTATTTAGGCCCACGAATGATTTGCAGGGCAATGACCCTAACTCTGCAGACCCTGGAGAAATGTTGTGTGAGCCGATTGCACTTAAGGAAACGGCCTTAATAAATCGTATTATTCGTATGCGTGCAAATATCTCCGAGGGAGCTGATAGAGCTAGTGCAAGGCTTCTTAAATTGTTACCCAATATCTTTAGTAAATATTTGTTTCTGATATTTAATGCCAGTTTACAGCAGTGTGCTGTCCCATCCGAATGGAAAAAATCCACTATTGTACCTATTTCAAAAAAGGGCCGCAAGTCAGATCCGGGCAA
>JASGXE010003879.1:0-26788 GCA_030068105.1 Sinentomon sp. SZTP_YWyxl
CAGCGTGATGTGGCGAATGAATGAAGATGCGTCACATTCGATGAAATTTCTGACTGGGCCCGCAGAGCAGACGGCGTTGCCTGGTCTGATTCAGGCCCTGCTTCTGAGAAACCATTTCCTGGACAGCGGTTTTCAGCTCCCGGGACCAACCTCATGCAAATGTCCCGACTGACAAAAAGTGAAAAAAAAACACTAATAAAGAAAATAGATTAGTTTATGTTGGAATTTATTTGGTTCGTCAAGTTCAGGAACAGATCAGGCTGACCGGGCCCGAAGAGGGTTGATTTTTTTTATGGTTAGGTCCCGGTTGGTCGGTTGGTTGAGCTTTATTTTGTATTTTTTTTTTTAGCACCAAATTTGGATTTGCCCCGATTCGTAATCAAAAATAAGTGTTTGCAATCCAGAATTAAAAATTCACAATTGATTGACCTGGCATCATGTTGGCGTTCAAGGTGCGTGTTCGACCGGGTTGCGAATTAATTTCAGAACATTGATAACCAAAAAGCCAAACTTTCGGTCATCAATCATCGAAATTCCATCTGGGAAGCTTCTGTGTTCCAAACCATACCTGGAAGCTCTGGGCTTCATCACCAAAAATGTCACATTCCGCCTGCGTAATGAAGACCCTGAAATCCAAAAACAATGTCCTTTCAAAGTCAAAGATTCCACAACCTGGTGGACAACATTCGCAGAATAGGCCTTAAAACCGAAGTCAACCAGAACCGTTGAAATTTTCTTGCGGACCAGAAAACATTCATCCGGTTCAGAGATTGTAATTCAAAAAATTTGGCGCAATGAGTGCAGACACGACAGCTGGCCCAAATGAAAAGAAGAGCGAATTCAAGAAGTTTTTACGGTGAGAATTGGAGCTCTCAGCGGAGGTCCAGGGGGCAGAGTCCTGTCAGGGTGTTTGAGGGATGGAGTCTTTTGACAAATTTGGGTTATCAAAATGGCATCTTGAGACATTGGAAAGCGACATTTCGCCTGAAATGTGACTGGGACAGTGGGGCTTACCAGCTGCACTCTGCCTGTGGGCATCCCTCGCGGGGAACCTTGGCAGTTTCGGTCTGAGGTCATTTTTGCTTCAGTTTTCACAAATTTCTCACTCAGTTATTGGCTGGCGATGGGGGTGACACCCCATAATGCCCCCTGCCGGATTTCTGTGTCGCAATCCCAACCCAAAGTCACAAAAATCCGCGGAATGCGTTCCGCGTGTCTGCGCTTTGTGTCGCTGCTGAATCTCTTGCCTGCCGCGCCGCATCTCTGGTGGACAGCTGACGTCACGATTCATTTTTCTCCAAAACCCGATTGCGGCAGCGAAATCGGCATACCCTCTTTCTGTACCCTGGGGTGCACTGTTGTTTATGCTTTAGAAGTGGCTAAGAGATACTGGTAGGATTTGGATTAGCGACGGCCGACGGGATAGTGAGGAAGAACAAGGAGAGACAGCGGGAGAGAGGGGTGCGGAGAGAGGTAAAGATGAGTGAGCGGAGGAGGAGGGGGAGAGGGAGAGAGAGTGCTGATGACTGCTGAGTCCTCTATGTCAAAAGGTCCATTTGGTGTTCCTGCTCAAAGCGAGATGAGAATGAGCACTGGTGCTTCTCTTGAATGTCCTCAACTCAACCAAAGAATGTCTCACTCTCTTTGAAAATTGAAGGGCCTCACACATACATTGCAAGCCATCTGTTCCGTGTCCTGCTGGCTGCCCTTGAAAATGACTATGACTTTCTTCAGGCATCCCATTTTTTATCTTTCCTGCTTGAACATCTGCTACTTAAATGTAATCGAAAGTTCAAAAAAAAAAAAAAAACAAAGCTGTACTGGCCTTGAGATTTGTGATTAACAAATTCTCATTTTAGACAAAATAACACAAATTGGCCGCTAGCCGTTAGTAAATGTTGAAAAGTGCGACATTTCGCCCCAGCGAACATGGGCTTTATCAAACACATCATCAAACAGATTAAACAGATTGCTGGATGTTGATGCTGGACCCAGTCTGAAGATGTGTTGGATCGGTTGTTTGCGTGGGCCTGGGTTTGATGAAGATGGGGGCGTGGGGTACAACCAGCCACCCAGATAAAGGTCCACGTTCGCGGAAGCGAAATGTCAAATTTTTCATCATTGTCAGCGGCCTGTTTGTATTATTTTGCCTAATACATGAATTTATAAAGAGATAATCACAAAATCTCAAGGCTAGTACAGCTTTATTTTTTGTAATTTTTTTTTTAACTTTCCATTGCATTTTCTCACAGATGTTCAAGCTCGAAAGGTAAAAATTGGGTCCCTGAAGAAAGATGCTGCTGCTTTGACTGATATTTTACTCTGTGGATGATATTTACTCCAATGATATTTTATTTCACTCCACTTTTGAATGATATTTTACTCTACCAAGTTTGGAGTTTTTCTAAAATGCTGCAGATTGAAACACATCTTTCATTATTTTTTTTTCTCTTTGATTAATTCTAAAGACAACCAAGAAAATGAATACATTTGGAAAGCTTCAGTGCAGAGTGTGCAAAAAAAGTATTTCTGGTGTCCCCAGAAATCCAGCAATGAAGTCAATAAACTTTTTAGCCATGCATTGCATGTCAACACAACCCAAAAGTCAGCATGGATGTGCTCTCATGAAGGGTTCGAATTGTGTGCAAAGTTTGAATAAACTCGGTTAAGAAACACAGAAATTAGGATTTTAAACCCCTCCATAAATTTAGGTTTATACTCGCAAATAAGCAACACTTTGCAATGGCTCAAATAATTGGTGTTTGAGCCATCTGGAAAGATGCAGGCAGGGCAGGTGTTCGAGAGACAGTAAAAGAAATCCTCTCAGAAGCACCTGAACTGAATAGGAAATACAGGGAGTTTCTTTCTGGGAATAGGAGGATGTAAGCTCTGAGATAAGTTTGCAAACTTTGCAAGGGCATGTGTGCATGTGTGGTGCAAAGACCGATTGATGTTTTAGACATGAGACCAAAACATTATCCTACAGGTTTAAACACCCAAAAAGGGCTTCTGGGAAGGTAAACAGTTCCAAAGACCTGTCTACCGCCTCATCCGGTTTGCCGGACGATGCTGAGGAGGCGGGGATGAGGCTGTAAACAGGACTTTGGACCTGTTACCCTCTGCAGATTTGATTTTTCCAAATTGCGTGTTTGAACGGCCCTGCAGGCTCCACAAACAACATTCTTGGTTTGCTCTGAAAATGCATGCAGTTGGAAAGACAAGACGAGACTAAAGGTTTTTGAAGGCTTCTTTTCGCCAAAAACCAGCAACGCACAAACCAAACCTTCCTTCCTTGTGTCAAGATTGGCCAACTGACTCAATCTGTCAAATCTGCATCGTTCGCTGGTGGGACCGTCCCACCAGCGAACGATGCAGATTGGGACCAAAAACAAATTTGGGCAGGACTTAATTACCAGGCGAATTTTCAGAGTCGTGAGTTTCGCTAGTCATTTTTTGTCGATCTTGTGTTTCTGTAGAAAAGTCCTGAAAAATGTCGAAGGACAAGTGTGAAAGTTATTGGGAGAGAGAATGAGGCGTGTGGTTCCATTTTGTGTGCCGGGTTTGACAAGTCGGAACATGAGGTGTTGCAGAAACGGGTGTAATTGTGGTTTGTGTGGGGCGTTTCGGGATATGAGGACTGCTGAGAAGAGAAAAGGGAAGAAGCCAGTGTGGTGTGAGTGAAGTGTGCATGGAGGGCGTGAAGATTGAGAAATGAGCTGAGTGTTGTCACTGATGAGATTGTGTTTAAGACATGATAACCACCTCAGCCTCCTCATCCGCCTCAACATGTCCGGCAAATCGGATGAGACAGAGGAGGGGGCTGAGGCAGTAGACAGGTCTTTGGAACTGTTACCAGTGTTACCTCTGGGAATTTTCTGGACTGGAGTATTTCAGTGATGCCAATAATTGTTTTTCTTTTTTTTTTCTTGGGAAGATCTGACTCACTTCTTGCTTTTTTTCTGTTTTGTTCTCTGCAGCTACACTGTGCCAAAGAAGGAAGTCTCGGGATTCTCGAAGGAGCCATCATCGAAAATTGACAACATTTTCTTGAAGTCAGGTTGGCCCATTCGATCTATGGCAATTAATTTGAGAATAATTGATCATTGTAATAAAACCACTGTTACCAAACGAGCTGCAAAACGTTTTATAAAAAAAGAGCAGGAAAGTTTGCGGACATCCAACTGTGTTGGAGGTCCTGCGAGGACAGCTGGGTTCTCAGAATAACATTTTTCTAGTGGGACCTTTGCTATTTTTTTTTTACCTAACTTCCATTTTTCATTTTGCTTCACAAAGTCTTCATGTAAAAATTTCTTTCAAAGAGAGAAATGAGGTACTGAGTTTTCTTCTGAAACATGTATTTAGAGTGGGCCAATGTTGGTTCTGTGGGAGGATCCTCCCAGACAGCATCGCAATTTTTTCAGTCAGGTGCAACTCAGAACCCAACATGACCAATGACGCAACAGGGATATGCTGTGTGACAAAAACAATATCTTTGGTTGTATGAAAAAAGAAGTTGCCAAAAGACAATTTATTCTGCAGGTGTTTAAGATGGTTGTTCCAAGTTATGTTCTTCTCCAAAGTAATCCCATAATCACTGAGCTTCCTGACATGCAGTGGCGATTCCTGGTGTTACCGCTGAGGCATTCGCACCGCCCCGATGGCGGGTCTGGGGGTGGAATCCCCCAGTTCTGGGGGTCTGGGGCGGAGCCGCAGCAGGGTTCCAAGGGGCAGAGCCTCTGGCGGGGAGTCTGGGGGGCGAAGCCCCCTTGAAGCGGAAGAAATTTCGAAATTTAGGGTTCATTTTGGCGCAATATTTGTGTTCTGGAGGCCAAATTTCCCACCAGTGGGAACCAAACAGCAAACCAGGTGACAACGGAGTGGGAAGTCGCTCCCCCGAAATGACGCAACTGTTCGGAGGAAATAACATCTCGTGCAAGGCTGGACGGTGCACAATTGGAGCCACTATGGGTGTACCCCCTGGAAAGGGACGGAAAGAGTAGAGTCCCCCAGAGTTGCGTGTCCAAAATCACCCGATTGAGGCAATTATTGTTCAAAACAGCGAGTGCAAAGAAATGCATCAGACAGACGATTACAGGGCTCCCATTCGGTTACTAAAAGTTACTTTTTGTTACTTTTTCTTTGTAGGTTACTAAAAGTACGTATTTCATTGAATCTGGTTACTATTAGGAACTTTTGGTTACTTTTTTGCGATCAGTGTGTATTTTAGCCGATGATGACTGATGATTGAGGCTGGTATGAAATATTTCAGTGTTGTATTCAGCCTACAAACATTATATTTATTACCATTTCATTATTTTTTTTTTCATTCTATCAATTGAAAATGAAACTAGATCTCTTTCCTCTCCCCATTAATGAACATCTCCCATTCTTCTCCTGTCTTCCGTAGGCAGCGATCAATAGCAATATTATTTCAGCTTCGGCTTGACTTCTACTTCTTTCATCTTTGTCTACTCTTGCCCTTGTTATATACAGGGTGGCCCGAGGCGACCCGGTCAATTTGTTGACAAGTGCTCTTAGTGCCGAAGGTGCTCGAATTGGTTGCCGTCGTCCTCCCTGTGATGCTGCGGCACACTTTCTGGCACAATTTCTGCGGCATGCTATGTATCGCCATTTCGATGTTTTGCTGGAGGTCTAGCAGATCTGTAGGATGGGTCTCACAGACCTTTTCACAGATATACCTCCAGAAAAAGAAATCCATGGGCGTCGGGCGGCATTTCAATGGATCCTCGCCTGCGCCCATCCATCTTGCCCGGGAACGTTTATTCTAAGAACTGGCGGAAAGCAACATGACAGTGGGGAGGTGCGCCGCTTTGCTGACAAACATGGCTTGGATATCCGGCACACATTCCGGGAGTATAGGGACACATCTTTCTGTTGAAGATACCGCTCATATGTTACCGTGTCCGCGAAGAAGAATGGCCCCACAACTCCGCTAGATGACATACCCACCCGCCCATACGGTGAGTGAGTGGCACAAGAACAAAATTTGACCAACACTCAAATTGACCGGGGGCCTTGGGCCACCCTGTATACAAAGGTCATCAGTCATTAAACCAGCATGCCAGCACTGAAAACCATAATAAACTTTGCTCTGTGAAATTGAGCCCCGGGCAGTTGCTTCTGTGTCCTCCTGACCCTAAGCTAGCATGTGACGATGGAGATCAAAGTCGAGCAGCATCTGATGATAAGGAACCTTGTGTTGTGGCGCCAGTTCACATTTTGCCTGTGCAACTTTATTCATCGCGCGATGAAGCTTCAACTGCGGTGAAGGATTTGGCGACATTCCTGCTGGAGCAAAAGAAATTGGAGTCAATGAAGCGCAAAGCCACACAGCAAAATTGCTAACGGAGGCCCAAGAAAGACTGAAGAAGGCAGTGCAGAAAAAAGATTTTCTTGAAATTGAACCAGCTACTCAAGGAACAAAATTTAGTGAAAACAACTGACAATCTACAGAAAAAACTGGACAAACGGAAGTCAGATATGATTGCCAGTTATTTTGCACCAGCCTCAAAAAAGAAGAATGTTTGACACAGTGTAAACTTTGAGAAAGTATACTGTTCAATTTTGTATTTTGTTTGTCATTTTTTTATCATAAATTGCGAAGTTTAATACAGTAAAACTACTAAACATAAAACAAAAAGTGGTTGGTTGGCGTGACTGGTGGGGATGATGGAGGCCACGGATACTGGTTACTTTTTGGTTACTTTTTTTTATGGCTAGTTACTTTTTTGTTACTTTTTTCATGCCCAGAAGTTACTTTTTTTACCTTTTCCAACTCTCAACTGGATGGGAGCCCTGATTTTGTTGCCCACCGTGACAACGCCTTCCGATCAACTGCCATCTGTGAGTATGTGTCGTCTGCCAATGGAGTCCAATCTTCCGGAATTTGGAAATCTGATTCCTATGTTGCAGTTGGTGGTGGCGAACTTCAACTGGTTGTTTCCATCGAGGATCTCATGCCATGCTGTGTACAGTCCAGTGATTTTCTTGATTTGATGCTGTCGTCCTTGTTTGTTGAAGTTTGGGGATCTCCCAATTGGCTGTGTGCCCTTCCTGTCTGAGGTGACTTGCTTTTGCTGTGGCATTGTTGGACAGCTGTTTCTTTCTTGAATCTGTCTGGCACGCAGCATGGGATGATGAGATCTTCATTGGAAATAAGTTGAAGTCTCCGACCATCACCTACTGCAATAGATGAATCAGATTTCCAAATTCCAGATTTGATTCCAGCAGCAGACGACGCATACTCACAGATGGCAGTTGAACTAAAGATGTTGCCACAATGTGTGAAAAAATCGACTTTCTCACATTTGTGCCTATCTTTTCCTGTGGATGTCTAATTTTGAGACAGGAAAACACTGCAAAACTACCCAAGTAGGTACATCTTTAAGCATATTTTGTTGATTCAGAGTTCCTGCATCATTGTCCACAATTTAAGCCTTGGCCAACACAAATTAGATACTCACATCCCAGTGCCCTGGCACTATTCTAAAAGAGTCGTTTTTTCTTCTTACACTCTAATTATTCTTGTCTCTCTTGCATTTTATTTTCATTGATGTGGTATTATTTGAATCTACATAACCACAATATTTTTTATTTTTATTTACTTGTGATCAATAATTATAAATCGTTTGGCTCACTCCCTTTGTTTTGTTTTATTCTTCACCTCCCTTGTGGCTCTTGCACCAAGCAAACGGAAATTGCGAAAAAAAATTCTGGGAGGGGGTCAAGAACCAACTTCATATTTTGTAACGGATTTGATTTGAAGTATTTGTTCATGGGTACAGTCAGGGTATTGATGTGAGATACTAAATGCAAAATTTCTGCTTGCTCCGTCAAGTGGTTTTTTGATTTGTGGTGAAATAACTGAAAAACAATGCAGATTTTACAAACGTAAAGTTTTTCAAACCCGTTCAGTGCCGTGGGTTGCCACATTTCTCCCATTTTTTCTGATAACCCATTTTTTGAAGTTTTATCCTCAAACGGTTGAAAATTAGGTGCATTTCATTAATTCTAGGGATGCGTTATAGGTTTTTAGAATTGTGCGACATTTCAATTGCGATTTTCTAAACCCCTCCCACGCTCTATAAATGGCCAGCAACATTTACAGCAATGTTTCCTGAACCATCTTTTTATATTCTTTTTAATTTTGCCTTCTTTGATGTTTGTAAATTCAGCAAATTATGCATCTTCGAAAATAAACTCAATTTTACTCAACCGTTTACGTTGTGGAGTTTGACCATACGTACACTTTCCATTTTTAATTTTATCCCGTTTGTCGCATCGATAAAATAATTGACTGGTCCCAGAGGGCTCAAAATTAATTTGCTTTGGAGCCAAATTGCCGAAACGATGAAAACCCACTGCACAAAAATGTTTGTATGTGAAGAAAGGTTGTCGTTTTGATTGTTTCTGGATGTTGCTATCATTTAAACGCCATAATTAAAAAAGCGTGATATTTTGCTGTCTATAAATGCATATTAATAATTACTTTGCAATGTTTTCTTCTGAAAGGATTAAACATGTCTTTATTTATCTAAATCAGTTTATTTTTCACTGGCCTTTTGGAATTGAGGGGGGGGGGCAATTTATATAACTTTCATGGATTTCCTCGAACATTTTTTTTATCTTCCAGGATTAATTGTTGATGTTCTCCTTGGACCATCAAAACTCCCCACAAAAGAGAAACTTTGTCACGCCCAATCGAAAATGCTCTGTTGGAAGAAATCAACAGGATTAATCACCAACTTTTCTTTTGCTTTCTTGTGTCATCTCTCACTTTTCACCTGGGCAAGTTTATCCTTCGGCCTCTTTTGCCCACATCAACTTTTATTTTTAAGACTGATTGGGTGGAAAATCAATTAATTCTGCCAATAAATCAAGATGTTATGGTAAACCAAGCTATAGACTACATTTTAGGATAAGGGTCATAAGAATAAGGTAGAAAAGGAGAAGTCTCACTCTTTCTTCTGCTGCTCATGCTTTTCTCTTCTGAGAGATGCGAGAATTGTGCGCCATGATTGCGAGAAGCCATCGAACTTGATCAGTGGCGTCGCCAGGGGGGGGGGGGGCTGGGGGGCTTCAGCCCCCTCAACTATCTGTGAACAGGTGTGAAGCCCCTCCAAACAAAATTCCGAAAACCGAAAATGAATAAGGCATTTTTTCGCTGTCCGTCCAATATGCTGCATGTTAGTATTCTTTTCAGAAAAAGTGTTCTTTTCCGAGATTATCGTCCGGCTGTCAATTTCACTATTCCTGGGAAGAGGATAATGGAAGATGGCACAAGTCCACCAGGGCGCAAATGTTACCTCTGCCTGGAGAATGGACATCACCGCCGAGAGGTTGAGATATGGGTTTACTGGGTTTCTTCCGAACAGCGACCGGCCAAGAGATGGCAGAAATAATGGATTTTCTGCACAGCAAAAAATCCCTTTTCCGGCTTGCCCCAACCAAAATCTAAGATGTCTAACAGATTCAGTCTGTTTTGAGTTATCATGTCATACCTATATCCGGTCAGGGCCGTTTGACCATGCATCTTTTCAGGAGGAATTGTGTCAAAAATGCCTTGAGATGCCATCTGAGGAACTCAAATTTGTCATAATGCGCCAGCTTTTGGGGGACTCCGTCCCCCAAACCCCCTGCCGGGGGCTCTGCCCCCTGGACCCCCCTGGGGGCGGCTGCCCCCCAGACTCCCCGCGCTTGGGGCTGTGCCCCTCCAGCCCCCCCACCACGAAAAAATCCTGGCGACGCCACTGAAGTTGATGCCCGCGGTGGGCAGTGACCGGATTGTCGCAGCGCATCACCCAGAAACCGAGATTTCTGTTGAACCAATAGATAGATTATGATGAAACCCTTTGTGTCAGGAACCTGTAAAACAGGCAATCCCATAAGTGTACAATTGAACCAAACTTTTCGTGGTTTAAACCCTGAAATCATTTTGGAAATGAAAATGTTGAAAGTTACCATGTGACAAAATATCGGGTCCCTCTATTGTTGAGTGATTTTTTGCCGTTGCAACATGGTTTCGACCTGTGGAAGAGTTTTAGGAGATGCTTTCAGCTTTCAATGACACCAAGATCATTCCATTTGCAGGTTTAACCATTTTTTATCCAGGAGTCAACGGGAGAAGGCTTCATTTTGGGTTGCCTATACACGAACAAAATATAGCACCGTGCGCCTTGCTAAAAACTTGTTAAATATTCGTAACCTTCAAATGGAATGATCTTGATGTCATTGGAAAGCTGAAAGCATCCCCTGAAATTCTTCCACAGGTCGAAACCCTATTACAATGGAAAAAATCGTGCAACAACAGAAAATGCATTCAAGGGACCCGATATTTTATCACATGGTAACTACCACACTTTCATTTACAAAATGGTTTTTGGTATTTTCATCACCAAAACTTTTGGATCATTGTACACTTTTGGGATCGGCTGTTTTTCAGATGTCCAACCCCAAGAGATTTCATCAAAATCCATTTCTTGGTTTCAAAAAATGTCGGGTTTTGTGTGATGCGACCTTTTGTTCACTGCATCAGCCTCTGCTCGCTGGCTGTCTGCGGCATGCATCTGCCTCTCTGCAAAATGGCATCGCTGCTAGTTGGTTACCTCCCTCTTTCAAAAACATGCTACGTGAAAAAAGAGACGGTTTGCCGAACTGAGAGTTCAATGTACCCCTAAAGGTCGGGTGGAATGAGAAGAAAGACAGTGTGCTCTCAAAACCAGTTGAATAACAACAAGCACAACATTCTTGATAACTTGAATCAAAACTATGTTTTCCAAGTTGGCTTGTTCAAGATATAAAGCTGCACTACGTAAGATACATTTTTATTGTTTAAAATGTAAAATTTTCCTCCATCCTCTGTCCTTTGTTGGAAACCATGTCTCAGCCTGTTTCCAAAAAATTGCGATGACTTGGAAATAAGCTCCACTGCGATGATTCTGCCTATTTCGTTCTATGTTTTGGAAATTGGCAGTTTTTCATCCATCTGCAATGTCGGCATCTTTTTGAAAAGGTGGCAAATTTTAAAATTTGAGTTCGCAAAAAATCGTCTCCACCCAACCAGGACATGTTCGGTATGCCCGTCTTACCAAATGCCCTGACCATGACCTGGAATCAAAAGGCAAAAGCCATTGATGGGCCAAGATGTTTTTTAATTGTTTGACTGGTTGGCTGCTGAGCCAAGCATGAAGATGTGCTATGGCTGTCTCTCTCTTTTACGTTTCCAGTGGGTGGAGCTTCTTCCTTCAGGAAGAAATAAACTTTTTGAATTGGGCCACTGGCCCCTCCCAATGCCACAAGAATTGCACTCCAAAAGGTCATGTGCTCATGTGTGCATTTAAAAAGCAAGCATTGTCCATGTTTTGATCATTCAGAGGGATTTGAAATTAATTGCTATTGGCACTGGAGCTGAAATGCGTAAGCAATATTGAGCCGGTGGAAGATATTTAAGTCTGTCGACAGGACTGGCTCCTGAACCACACATGAAGATTCACCATTTTTGTTGATTCGTTAACCAGTGTTGCTCGGTCGCATTTAGCACCACGCTGGAGAAACGGGGAAAACCCAACCCGAAGAATAGATTAATTTAAAAAAACTCTCCCTTCAGCTCAGATTTTCAAGAAAACTCTTTCACCAAGCCCCCTTCAGGCAGCTTCCCTCAAAACTGCAGAATACAGCTCCATTACAGTCCCTCTATTTTTTAATGCCACTGGGTGGAGCATCTTGTTAATCTCTCCAGGCTGAGCGAGGATGTTGCGAAAGCTGGGCCCTCCCACTTGATCTCATATGGTTCTCTTGCAAGACCTTGGGCATGTCATATACGTAGGTCAGTGTGTAATAAATAAGCATCAACCTGTATCTTCTAAACCACTTGACACAAAAGTTTTTTTTCTCTTAACATTCCTTAGAAGTAGCCTCCTCCTACGTGTATGCAAATTTGCAATCGGTTAATCCAATCGTACAGTCCGCCACGACATTCTGAAGCTGCTATACTCTTTTAACACTGAATTTACCTCTTTTGCCAGGTCATGCACTCTTGAGAATGGCGTTCAAGCAAGCTTAGATTTCACAAGAGAAAAGGGCCACAAACCACATGGAGCTTGTTACTGGCTTGTTTAGGTATCCCATAAAATTATATCACATGTTTCATCACCAGTAACGATGTCTGTTGACCGTTTGGTGTCATTTGGACCGAACATTTTGAGCGGTTCTTTGCTGACTTGAACATGCTGAGCTTTTTGTTCTTCTCCGTTTGTGAGGGATCCATCTGGCGCAGAAATTCCTGCGACCAAGTTGTTCATTGAGTATCGCTAATATGCTGGTGTTAGACATTCCATGTTACTTTTCAAGCATTTACAGCGTGGTTCTCGCATTTTTGCCAACAAGATGTTCTCACAGTGTCCACCATTTGCTCGTTAGTGACTTGAAAATGGCGACCGGGATGGGGATCGCAATCAACTGTTCTGTCTGCTATCTGGAAATCTTTTATCCACTTTGTAACTGTGGCACATGAACATGCACTGTCACCAAATGCTGCCACCAAAATTAGTATGAATTTGCATGGCACTTTCACCAAGTTTAAACCGAATGTAAATGCTTGATCTCACACCTTCCATGGAGATTTCCATGATTCACAGTCACAATCTTGGAGAAACCGATTCCCAAAACTTGCAAATTCTCGAGCAACACACCGAGAAAACTGCAAACCTATTTTCTAAAAGGTATTTCCATGTAGAATTTATTTTTGGGCTCAGCTACTCCGTGCTTGGAATGGTTTCCGAAGTACAGGGTGATGCTTATTTATTAAACACTGACCTTCGTAAAAGGGCAATTTATCATTTCTTTCTTTGTGATTAGTTCCTGAAGGACCAAATAACCGTGAATAAATCTCTCCTCTGTTTGGGAGATACTCCAGTTCTAATGGCACCAATGGCTTCGTGATAGGAAACGTGACAAAGAATGATGTGCCACACATGCATGTTTGCATGCATAAAAAAATTGCCAAAAAAGCCAAGCAACTTGGCTCCAACCGGTACTGTACCCACTTGGGTTTAAAATGAGTTCGGGTGCAGGTACAAAATTAAACCGATAGGCTACAGGTGTAACCGGTAATGTACCAATTCGACCCCCTTCATGGTTTATAACAAATATCAATCAGTGGCGTATATAAAGAGGGGGGGCACCAGTGTGTAGATAAAATGCCATCGATCGAAATGGGTGTTAAAGTGAAAATTTGATTTTTTCAATGCCGGGTTAACGCTAACTCCTAGTTGCCTGGCAAATTTTTGGCACAGACGTAAATGGCGAAAATTTGCCTAGCAAGTCGGAGTTAGCATTAACCCCGTATTGATCTCTCCGGCCGCCGTTAAAAAATGCAGGCTTTCCACCCAATTCTTTCAGCCAGAGAAAAGGACGTTGACGGAGGAAGTTCGATGGGCAAATTGCAAAATTGGACTGTTCATTTCAATGTTTATTTTGACTAAATTGTCTAAATTTCCAGAAAATTAAAATGATCCAGAAAAGACTTATTTTTCCTGTGTAAATTTAAAATTGCTGTTGTACAAAATCAAAACGATTAACAAAACATGGTCAATGATTTCAAAATTTTCCCCTTCCTGCCAGCGCGTGAACAAATGGCTTTTTGAGTTCAAAAATCTACCCGTTATCATTTTGTCATTTTGCCTTCTGCTTTCAAAATTTTCATTTGACAGCAGAAGCACTGCTGTCGCAGAAGCACTGCTTCTGCTGTCAATGAAAATTTTGAGGAACTCAAGGCCACGCCAGAGCATAGAGGATAAAGTATTCCGACTCCGCGATGCGCTGAGTTTCCTGTAACCGGCCGTAGTGCGGCGCCACCGTCGATAGCGATGATGGAGCGCGGCCTGAATTGATGCACATGTGTCGTTCTGCGGTGAGATTGGTTCATGTGGAGTGCGTTGGGGAAAACGCAGCAATGAGTTGTCGCACTTTTTGTGTTTAACAAAGTTCTTCAGTGGTGGTCAATGACAGTCAATGGTGGTGAATGATGTCAATGGAGGTCAAGGGTGGTGAATGGCGGTCAATGGTAGTCAATGATGGTCAAAGGCGGGTGGTCAAAGGTCATGATGGTCAATGGTGTCAATGATGGTCAAAAGTGGTCAAAGGCGGACTTAGGGGTGGTCAAAAGTGGCCAATGGTGGTCAATGATGGTCAAAGGTGTCAGTGATGGTAAAAGGTTGTCAATGATGGTCAGTTGTGGTCAAAGGTGTGGTCAATGATGGTCAAAGGTTTCAGTGATGGTCAAAGATGGTCAATAATGTCAAAGATGGTCAAAAGTGGTCAAGCGTGATCAAAGATGGTCAAGGGCGGTCAAAGGGGCCAAAAGTGGTCAAGCGTGATCAAAGATGGTCAAGGGTGGTCAATGGTTGTCAATGATGGTCAAAGGTGTCAGTAATGCTCAAATGTGGGCAATGGTGGTCAATAATGGTCAAATGTGGTAAATGATGGTCAAAGGTTGTCAAAGGTGTCAATGATGGTGAAAGCAGGTGATCAAAGGTGGTCAATGATGGTTAAAGGTTGTCAAAGGTGGTAAATGGTGGTCAATGATGGTCAATGGTGTCAAATGGTCAAAGGCGTCAAATGTGGTCAAAGCGGACTCAGGGGTGGTCAAAATGGCCAATGGTGGTCAATGATGGTCAAAGGTGTCAGTGATGGTAAAAGGTTGTCAATAATGGTCAATGGTGGTCAAAGGTGTGGTCAGTGGTGGTCAATGGTGGTCAATGATGGTCAATGGTTTCAGTAATGGTCAAAGGCTGTCAATGATGGTCAATTTTGTCAAAGGGGTCAAGCGTGATCAAAGATGGTCAAAGGTGGTCAAAGGGGTCAAATGTGATCAAGCGTGATCAAAGATGGTCAAAGGGGTCAAAAGTGATCAAATGTGGTCAAAGCGGACTCAGGGGTGGTCAAAAGTGGCCAATGGTGGTCAAAGGTGTCAGTGATGGTCAAAGGTTGTCAATGATGGTCAATGGTGGTCAATGATGGTCAAAGGTGTCAGTAATGGTCAAAGGTTGTCAATGATGGTCAATGGTGGTCAAAGGTGTCAGTGATGGTCAACGGTGGTCAATGCTGTCAAAGATGGTCAAAGGGGTCAAAAGTGGTCAAGCGTGGTCAAAGATGGTCAGGGGTGGTCAATGATGGTCAAAGGTGTCAGTGATGCTCAAATGTGGGCATTGGTGGTCAATGATGGTCAAATGTGGTAAATGATGGTCAAAGGTTGTCAAAGATGTCAATGATGGTGAAAGCAGGCCATCAAAGGTGGTCAATGATGGTCAAAGGTGGTCAAAGATGGCCACCTTGGACCATCTGGCCATCATTATAGGACCTTTAACCACCTTTTACTAATATTTGACCCACTTGACCACCTTTGACCACCTTTGACCATCATTGACCTTTGACATTTTTGACCATTTGACCTTTGACATTTGACATCCTTTACCACCCTTGACCACCCTTGACCATCATTGACCACCTTTGACCATCATTGACCACCATTGACCACCTTTGACTACGTTTGACCATAATTGACAAGAATTGACCACCTTTGACTATCATTCACCACCTTAAAGAGTCATTGACCACCATTGACTACATTTGAGCATCATTGGCAACTTTGACCATCATTGACCACCATTGACCACCTTTGACCATCATTGACAAGCATTGACCACCTTTGACACCTTTGTTGTTCACCACTCATGGTGTTCATCCCGTTCGTGGAGAAAAACGCCCAAACAGGTGACTAAACCGATGGCCACTCACGAGCGTCGGGCCGAATACAGCCAATACAGGCAGTGCAGGCGTCCAGTTGTGACTTCTTTCATCGCTAACGCTCGCACTGCCATCTTCTGGATTTCTCCATGGAACTAAAATTCAAGATGGCAACGCGGAGTCGCAATACTTTATCCTCTATGCTCTGGCCACGCAGCGAAGATCGAAACTCATTATTGCTTGCTTGTTGTTTTGCTTGGCATCTGTCATCTGTCTCCTCTTTATCATCATGAAATGAAATGGTGTCGCATGCAAAGCAAGTGAGGTGGCATTTTTTGTTCTATCTGGTGTTGTCCACAAATGGAGAACAGAGAAAGAGGCATGAAGCTTCCTGTGGTATGGATACCGCACCACGGTATCCATACCACAGGAAGTTCTCTGTTCTCCATTTGTGGACAACACCAGATAGAACAAAAAATGCCACCTCACTCACTTTGCATGCGACACCATTTCATTTCAGCAGGAAGCATTTTATTTTTTGACTTTATTCCCAGTTCTGAAGGTTTCACATTTCAAGCTGCAGAAAACGGGTTCAGCATGCATGCTCACCAGTGGCTGTTGCAATAAAGGAGCCCAGGTACGGCAGGACACGCCCCTCCGGCTGAGGCCTCCTTGGTTGCCAAAAAGTGACCAAAACTGGCAAAGAATGCATGCTAAAACTGTAAAATTGCTTGCGCTCTGGGGGACTCCGTCTGGCAGGGGGTCTGGTTAACTCCGTCCCCCAGACCCCCTGCCAGGGGCTCTGCCCCTTGGAACCCAGCTGGGGCGCTGCCCCATACCCCGGATACTGGGGGCTCCGCCCCTAGACCCCCTACGATCCCAGCCTTTGTGACTGCTGACCGCCCCCACCCATCTGGGCATGTTTGATACGCCACTGATATCTTTCTGTGCCATTCTTTTGTACAGGAGAAACCGAAAGGTTTTATGCGATGGGCTTTGTGGTTATTGGCCATCTGACAAAAGTTGAGCAGCTATCCCACCCAAAATGCTGTGATGAGAGGGTTCCGAACCCCAGCGAAAAGTGTGAAACTGGTCCCACAGCAACCAAATTTGGTGCAGCTGCATAAAGAGGTGTTATGCAACCAGAGAAAACACATAATCGCTATATCTTGTCCTGAAGTGAGTCAGTCAGGGGTGGAGAACCCCCATAGTGATAATCCTGCATGGGAGTTGTTGAAATATTTGTTTGGCCCAAGTTGCTGATGGAGGGTTTCAAGTTAAGAAGGCTTGAACAACATGTGGCCTTCTGTGTCTTGGGAATGACTTGCAAATTGTAGAAAAGGTGACTTATTGCCAGGTATGATTTGCACAAAATGAGAAATCTGTTGTCATTTGGAAAGTTTTCTTTCAAAATAAGAATGGCCTAATGATCACACAGCTACAGGATGCTTCAGGATTGCTTGCCTCCAGTGTTGGATAACCTTTTTTTACACGTCTGCTTCTTCGGGCAACTTCTTTTGGGAAATTGTAGAATCAGACACAGAATGCTGATTTGAAAACAGCTTCTTTCAGTTTCATGCCACGATTTGGGTGATACTCGTACACTACCGACTAGTCAAGGGTGAACTGGTTATTTCAATTCAACATAGTTTTAGTTTAGTTGTTGACCAAAGTAGAAATCTTCTTGCATAGCTATATGGGAGCGGAAACTAATAGGAAACTTTTCCTCTTTGTGGAAAGAAGTGCCGAAGATAAATTTTTCACCTGGCGGATATCTCAATTTTCTGTTAGTTTGGAAAATCCACATTTTTTGGCACAGGTTTTACTCCGGTAGAACAAGAGAACTGTCATGGGTCGTGCTACATAAAAAGTCCTGTCAACATGATGACACAAAGTCTTTTTTGATAAGTGTCCATTGGCTCATGCTCGTAATGAACTGGCAAGCACATTTCAAGGCCATGTCCTTAGCATATCTGGCCAAGAATAAAGGTGCGCAAGTGCAGGCTATCAGAAATTTTGTCTGTTGCCTTGGCTTCAGGAGACTTCGCCACCAGTTCAACTGCATCATCAGTCAGTAAAAAGGAACACATTTGATGTCAAATTAGCCGGTTGGGAGGGCAGTTCTTTTGTTCTCGGCAAACAGCTTTCTTCTTTGTACTTTGATTTTCATGGGAAGATTATTATTGCAATTTGTATGTCACAATTGACTCGACATTTTTGGTTTTGTTCCCCAGACTGCCACTCAGACTGCTTCAGCTACAAATAAATAGATAATTCAGCCGATGGATGCCTCTTTCCCAACGACGGAAGAGGAGCATTGTTGCGCATAGAAATCAAATTTTCACAATCTGTCCACTGAATTGGTGATTGACTGATGAATTAAATTGAACAAATCCTCTCGTCACTTGAGGGAGAAAAATCTCATGTTTCCAGGGCAACTTATCGATCAGTAGCCGAACTGGACTCCCCGAAAGAAAAAAAAGTGAAAGCGATGGTAAGCTCCCAAAAGAAAAAAAGTGAAAGCGATGGTAAGCAACAATGAAGGTCAAACTTGCTTTAAGAAAATGATCATTTTCGAGAGAGGGGGAGGGAGAGAGAGCGAGAGGGATGCCAAGAATGAGCAACAATGGGAGACTTAAGAGATTAGAGCGTTTTACGAAGGTCGTAATATGAATTTTGCAAGTTGGCCCCTAAAATTGAAAAGAAATCATTTGCATTGAGTGTACCTCCAAAAATCAAGAAATGCATTCTTTCACAACATCCTTGCAAATTTTCAACCGTCTTGTGTGAGTATCTGGAAAACTGATCTCACGAATGGAGTTACTTTTGTCCTCTGAATTGGCTGATTTTGACAAGTTTCGACCGAAGAGGCGAAGAAATTGAAGTCTTGCCAAGTTATTTTGAATCTCCGGAAAAGATTAAAGTGGTACAGTGCATGCTCAGATGTGCCTTGGGATGAGTATCAAGTCCAACGTTCTTCTCCAACGGGGTATCCCTTTTTTCTTGGCTTTAATGATGATGGCTCTCATCACACCGCACGGTCCTCGTAATCTGGCAGCCATGTGGGTTTCTTAGGTGGTGTTATAGAGAAGGTGCACTTGAGGTGTGTCCAAATTTGGTCCCGTCGTCACCAAATTTCCCGTCGTCACCAATTTTCCCGTCGTCACCAAATTTGGTCCCGTCGTCACCAAATTTGGTCCCGTCGTCACCAAATTTTATGGTGTTTTGGAAGGAGACCAACCAACTGCAGGCTTAACAGCATTGAAATCCGTGTTGAAAGATGCACATATTTGATGGGAGCTGATGAAGAAAACCTTGTGGTTCAGCGAATATTCATTAAGTCAAACTGCATCAATTTCTTGCCGATGTTCATCCAACAACGAAATCAAGTTTCATCACTTTTGTTAATTCTCTGCCGATAATTTTATCAGCCAGAGCCAAATAATTTCACGTTTGTCTTTGCCAGTGACCGATTTGTTGAAAGTTAACTGGGGGGTAAACCTCAATTTTTAGGGCAAAATACCCATATTTATGCATAAAACATTAAAACACCTCAATTTTGGATGAAATATTTTTCAACTGGGGGGGTAATACCCCCGTGCCCCCTACAAATCGCGCCCTGGTCTTTGCGCATGAACTTGCTTAATTTACCTTTGTGCCCAATGGTGTTTTGGCAGTTTGCTTGATACACATTTGACCCAAAGTTTCCGGAGTCTTCTGTGATGATGGTAGATTGCTGAAACTGTGCCACAGAATAGGCACTAACTGGGGGCAAAATCGTCAGCAGGTGCGTTCTCAGTATGTGGAACCACTTTCTTACACCATTGGTATTTTGTTCCGTTCATGGCTGGTATTTTCTTTGCATAACGAGAGTTATCTTTGAATCACCTGTACCACTTCGGGAATGTTCATACTACCAACAGGTTGCTGCAAACAAGTGTCACTAACCCGGGTAAACAATTGTTAAAATGGCCTAAATTTTGGTGGCGTATTCTGCAGGAGACAAAAATGAAAAATTGAAATTGTCGACGCTGTTTCGGAACAACCATGCTTTTTGGACTCAGTAAAAACCGGAACATCTTCAAATGCCTGTATCCAAGTATCGCGGAGGCTGATTCACTTTGGAACAATGGACAAGAAGGGTTGGCATTACAAGTGACCAAAAAACCACTAAAATCGAGTGAACGCCATCCAAGCTCTGGGCCAACTTGCAAAATTCATTTACCGACCCTCGTATCACATGATCGACAAATTTTCACTCACTTTAAAACAGTTCACTTTATGCTGGCAGCTTCTGAGTGGAATACGAGTAATTCACAACTTGACAGATGAATGAGGAATGTGTGTTCACAATTTTCAGCAATTTCTATGGCGTTCACAATTTGTCGACAAACACAGAGAGGCTGGGATTTCTCTTTTTGAAGCATTGGGGGTTCAGTATTTGGCCACTGCTTCCCATTGTCATACTCAGCTTCAATTCAACCAATTGGATAGATTGTGAAAAATTCACCCTTAACATAAAGCTCTCTCTTTCCATTGTTGGGAAGCATGCATCCAACTGCCAAACTGGCTATTAACAAGAAGATGTCAGTATGAGTGGAAGTGGGGAATGGGATGTGGCAGATTGTGTTGGACAGTCTTACAGAGGGGAGATGATGTCGAGGTGTTGCACTTTCTTGGATATTATTATTATTTATTTTTCTTATTCTACACCTGCGAACGCCTTCTTGGCATGTGGCAGGGGGAGTTCTTGCAGTGTTACTGTGGTCGGTTTAGCTGATTTCGGTGGGGACCCCGGCATACACTGGTCAGTGCAACTGCTCCAGCACCCACACCGCTCCAGGCCGACCACAGCCAACCGTGCTACCAGTTTTCCGGCTATAGCCAACCTGCAGGATGACCGGACAGCACTGTTGGAAATTGTGTGGCTTCTGTGTATTGTTACCTGCCAGCAAGGAGGTGTATAAATATACAAGTCGTTACCTGCCAGGCCTCTGTCTTGGACCTGGAGCTAGGTGTTCTTTATCGTGCGCAGTGTGATGCTGCACACGGGACCTCCTTCTTAAAGTCCCATCCTAAGGACTAAGATATAACACAATATCTGGATTGTCGCGAGTGGGAAGGCACGACCCAGATCTGGCATTGCACCCGCGCTATACCTGACAACTACCGCCATTGAGAGTATTTCTTGACAACAAATTTTGAGGGCGTTTGTGATTTTTTTTTTTTTTTTTCTAAATGTTTATTTTATTTGAAAGGAAATACATTTCACATTGCCCAATTTCATGTGTTCAAAAAAAAAAAAAAAAAGAGAAAAAAGAGAAAAAATGAAACAATTAATCAATTAGGTATACAAGTGAAGTAGGTCCACACAGCAGAATCAGGATTTCAGCATAACAGTGTGTGTGTTTGTTGGAAGACACATGAAATAAATGCATTAGAGAAAACCAAACTCATTCATTTCCTGGCAAATTATGACGTAAGTTTACTTTTTGTCAGCAGACTCGAAAAGAAGTTGCAGATTTGTTGACAAATTGTGAAGGTGTGTTTGAATAGACTTTGTTCACAAGTGCCGAAAAAGTTCCAAAATTCTCAAGAATGGGAACAAATTTTCAAGAATATTTGGATGGAGTTGAACGTTTGCTGACAAATCTGGAGGGGAGGGTACACGATTTGCAGCAAACTGAAAGGTATTCAACAATTATTCCTTCCCACGGTGGGGTTCACTTTCCGTACCTTTTCTAGCATGTTCAGAGGGGTTTCACAATTTATTTGTTGTGGCAGTGCTTGACATTAGCAAAATTACAAACCAAATAATCAATTGATTTTCAGTTGTTTTAATGCCAATAAAATTAATAAATTTGTGCTATGACTCGTTTATGCAGTCTTTCATGATTCTAATGTGAAATCATGAACCGACGACACCCCATTGGCATTTCCTATCAGTCTCGACTCGTCACACCTCCCGACTGGTAACTGTCATCCATCAGTGCCAGCAACTTCTGAGCAGCTACTGCCGTGTCGTTTGGCGATTGTAGATTTGCTGCTGGACCTTCTACTGACAGACCTGGGTTCTTCATGCACCATGTCCTTACTCCGTCTCATAAACCTGCAAGGGAGAAGCACTTACGCTTAAATAATGCAGACATGTTTTTTTATTTTCTTGTTTTCAAATTTATCATGAGAACAATCGTGCGTAGTGATCCACTCTTGATTTTATTATCACTAAATTGTTGATTATTGATCACCCACATTGTATAAGTTTCATGAACAAGGGGCAGAACCATAACTTTAAAAAGGTACCAAAGGCTACATTTAATTTTAACCCATTTAATTACATTTAAAAAGGTACCAAATGAAGGCTCTTAACATTTTGCATGCAAAATGTTGAATGTCACTGTTTCCAAAAAGTAACACGAAAACTGAGAAATTTGGTGTCACATTACAAGATGGGATACGCACAACCGCATGTCCATCACCCCCATGTTGAATGAGTCATCAAGCTGTCTTTGCACTTAACAGCAGGAAGGCTGAATATCCCTGCGTGCAAAAAGTTAGTCAGTCCTGATGGCAATGAACAAGAACTTGCCGCCATCCTCTTTGTAAACCCCGAGAACCAAGCTTGTGAACACTCCTTTTAATGTTATGAATTCGTCCAGACGGAATGCTTCCTCACCTCCCGACATTTCTGCAAACCACGAAGCAAACAAAACAAGCTATCCTTCCTTCCCCTTAAAGAGATCCGTTTTTGTTGAAAAGCTTAGCTTTTGGGAGATTCCATTCCCAAACCCCCCTGCCAGGGGCCCACCCTTGGAACCCCGCTGGGGCTACCCCGTCCTGCTTTGGAGGTTGCCCACACTTGGACGCCAGTCTTGACTCATCCCGAAATAATATCTTGGCTATGCGCATGGCCCTAAAGGGGGGACCATCCCTTTTCGGTTACAATTTCAGACAGGGGACTTGTGTTTTTGTTGAGGCGAGATGCGCTGCAGGTGCCTAGTTAGAACACCTTGACTTTTGGTGCAACATGTGACTGCAAAGTGCAAATGTTTTTGCACAATGTTTGCTCTTTTGCTGAGGCAACTGCAACTGTCCATGCCAGCAAGGCACAGTTGCATTCTTTCCTGGAGCACTTGTAACCAGCAGGAGAGCACATTGCTCCGCATTTCCCTTAGGAATGTGGGCCTGCATTTTCCAAAAACAAGAAAGATTTGATGCCCAATGAAGGCACAGTTGCCTGCTTGCTCAGATTTCCCCTCAAATCCATTGCCTCTCATGGGCAGTGATTAAATCCAGGGGGTGCACGGTGGAACGACTCTTTTATGGCTCATCTTACCACCTGTAAAGCATTAATTACAAAGCGCCTGTTTACGAGCCACCACATCTAATTTCACAATTTTACACCGCAGCCCTGCTCATGGGACAAACAGGATCGGGGATTTCGATGGTTTGTTCGTTGTTTGTATTTGCGAAGAGTGAATGCCAACCTCTTTGAAGTGCACGTCGCTAATTTTGCAGAAAATGTTTTGTGTCCTGTATGTATGAGTGAGTTTTGGACTCCAGATCGAAATTGTTAACACAAACTTTTGGGGCACAGAGCACTTGGCCTCCAAAACTTTTGAAATTCCAAGCTCGAAAACCAACAGGATGATGGAACAGTTGTTTATTTCACTTACTTTCTCAATTTATCGTAAACAACCGCCTGATCAGGTGGCTTGTATCCCAACATCGTTGCTACCAGACCGATGCACATGACGAATAATCCCATGGCGAAGGCAAAAAGACCCAACAGAAATGGAAGCAATACAAACGCCGTAAAACACATCCTGCGTAGCTTTATTGATGGATGTACTCGGGTAAGTTTCTCAGCTAATCGACCTGAAATGGAGGAAAATTTGGGAGAAGTTTGACTTTGTTTCCTGATGCGAACAACTTGTACTTAAGAATTTGTTTTCCGTGCAACAAAAAGTAATTGTCATCAAAACATACCCCCACAACTTTTGAATTGTTTCCCACCTTGTCCGAGTCCGGTGTTTCGGATCCTGGCAGCTGCCTCAACCTACTCGATTGATGATCCAGAAAACATCTCGCAACTTAATCCTGCAGTGACATTATTGAACAATAATTTAGCACCTTTAATGAAGATCAGCTTGTTCAAAATGAGATCCCAAACGAATGATCATGTGCATGACAGACGATGATGTTTGTTGCATCAACCAGCCCTGCATAGTGCCTCTGTTTTCAGTGCAATTTGACACAGATAAGATTTTGGCAACAAAAGATCACACGTTGTACGATTTTCTGAGTCAAAATTCATTTGTTCTCTTGCACTTGCGGTGTTATACAGGCCTTGAATTTTAAACAAAGGTGCAGTGTAAAAATTTAGTTACAGCGAAAGCTCTCACCTAAATCGCAACATTAAATTTAGGATTTTTTGGTATTTGCAAACATCATTACCCTTTTCTTTCCTTTTCAAAACTATTTCTTTCTTTTTCCAAACTATTTGCTGTTTGGACAATTTCCTTTTTGATGACGTTTCTTAAGCGAATGCCAGTTGGCTGAGCATCAAATTGTGTGTCTAACTCTGATTCATTCACCAACTCGACTCTCTGGCACCATCTTTGAAACTTTTGCGAGGTTCTTCGCCCACCATTCATTCATTTCAAGGCGTTTTTGTCCATTGGGCCTGTTGATCACCTTCATGGGGCCTGTTGGCTTGAATAAGTTACAAATTTTATTCTGCCATGCATCATATGCACACCACAAACGGTTATTGCAAATCTGCAACAGCTTCACTTGTTTACATCGGACTTTGTCCCACTGTTGAGACGGCGAGGAGCAGCGGTGGCTCCAGTTTAAAAAAACTCAGGTTTTGGCGAAGTAAAAAAATATCAATGACCGTATTCCCCATTGCGACTCACCCTGAGGTTCAACTCCTTTGCCAACTCGACGGATAGATTTGTGCTACAAAAATCTGATTCCTATGCACAATGCTTATTTCTTTTCCATTGTCGCGAAAGATGCATCCATCTGTTGAGTTGGCTATTATAAGTTGAATCTCAGAGTGAGTTCAATTCAATTCAAATTCCTTTTGTTTACGGAGTTTCCCACTTTCAATATTTAAACATTTAAAAAACACTAACAACAAGGGCGTAAAACACCGTGGACAAATAAAAGGGAGCTAAGTGTAAGAAACTTTAATTTCTACTTCTGTGATTTTCCATTTAAAACCCATTGTTGTTCAACAATATTTTTCATTTCTCTGTTTTCACTTAGCTCCCTTTAATTTGTCCAAGGCGAAAAGTCAACGAAAAATTCTACTGCAGGCGTGCAAAAGCCAGTTGAACTTTGGGGGGACGTGGGACCGAAGAGCGGGCAATGGTGGCATGTTACCGGGCGGCGGTGCATTGTGCGAAGTGCAGCGCCTGGGGAGGGGTTCGGGGAGGGGGTGTCTCCCTCATTGAAGGGGAAGAAATTTTGAAAAAAAAAAAATGGAACCTCAAATGGTGCCAGAATGCTCAATTTTTCAAAAAACGGCCATTTTTCTCACAATTAATGCAGAAATAAGCATATAGTCTACAAACAACATTTTGAAAACAGTAATTCAAAAAAATGTGTGATGACCAAATAACCTCCAAGCCAAAGAAGAAACTGTGAAAACTTGAAATGTGATTCGATCGAACAGGGATGCCAGGGTTGAAAGTTTCACTTACAATCACCCTCGAATGCTCCCGAACTTTTTCGACCCGTTCAAAAATTTGAATCTCGACAAAATTATTGGGAGGGACGAATTCCCTTAGAAGAATATTGGAGGGGACATGTCCCCCCGGCTTTTGCACCCTTGATTTTACAGGACACACATCAGATATTTGTCTGCCCCGACCAGACTACAGACTCCTCTCTAGCCGTGCATGTAGGGAGGTTACAGTCAGCGTATCAACGAAAATATCACCTTAGCAGTAAATTCCACTCTGAGATGCTGCGCCCCAAAAATGAGAACTTCCCAAAATCACTTCTGAAGTCCCAAAGGCGCAGCTTGGGAGCATGATCTTTGCGAGAGAAGTAATGAGATTCCAGCATGGCAGACAGAGTACCTCTTACCCCAGCCACCTAAACACCTCATAACTTGAAAAAGAGCTCTGCAACGGGCAATGTGCATCCTTTCTTTGCAATGAGTTGCAATGGGGAATATGGTTGCTAGACTCATGAGTCTAGAACATAATATGACAACTGAAAATATAATTATTTTTTGCCTATTTTTGACAAACCTCGGCAATTACTGCTCAGATCAACCAGAAGAGTTCAGGATAACTTACAATGACCGATGATGTGGCAGTGAATCCGTTAAGTCCAGGATACAACTGATGTGGCCAAAATCGTATTTCACGTCCAGATACAAACTGAGTGAGCTTGGAATCTAGCCAAGCCTACTGCAACCACCTCTCCTTGGACAAATTTCCTTTTAGGCTACCGACTTACTCGGTCTCCAAGAACATAATTTGACTCCTTCATCAAGCATTCTTTGTACCCTGCCACCTCACCTGTCTCGTGACGAACAGAAAAGGTTGAGCAGGAAAAAGGATGATGCTGGGAGACGGGCATTGAAAAACGAGTTCTGAGCAACAAAGCCGTTGCAAGTTTTGTCTTTTTTCGAATTCGCACTTTTTGGCATGCTCTGT
Organism: Sinentomon sp. SZTP_YWyxl; assembly: GCA_030068105.1. NCBI lineage: Eukaryota > Metazoa > Arthropoda > Protura > Sinentomata > Sinentomidae > Sinentomon > Sinentomon sp. SZTP_YWyxl. Next base: position 26,445 of record JASGXE010003879.1, read on the forward strand.
ATCTTCAAGTGGGACAAGAGGGAAACGAACAGTCATCAATTGCTTTGTTAAGTCTCAGGTAGTGATTCAGATATGGGGGGGTTAATTCGGTGAGGGAGTTGTGTAATAATGAGGCAAAGCGCAGCTGGTCATAAATTATGATCAAAAAGGTGACTGCACTTATTGTGACTTGCAGAAGAGAAATTGTGCAAATCTCATGCAGAAAATGACTGCTCAAAAAGGCAGCAATCTGCTGATCATCTCATCTCAGCAAGAAATCTGTGCTCCAAATGGTCTCGAACTCCCAACTGTATTGATGCACATTTGCACTCATTCTGCCCTCTGAGTCACCAAAATATCTCAAT
>JASGXE010003880.1:0-26121 GCA_030068105.1 Sinentomon sp. SZTP_YWyxl
TCAATGCATTCTTGAATAAATTTGCATTCTAAAAAAAACTCGTGATTGTGAAAAAATGGCCAACAAAATATCTTAGGGCCAACAGTAAAAAAAAAAAAAAAAGGCAGGTACCAAATAAAACCAAAGCCTGAGTCTGGCTCCTGCCGATTGGGAGTCATTCATGTGCCATGTGCCAACCGTCAAGTGCAGTGCTCGGTATAAAAATGTCCGGGTCAAAACAGCAGCTTCACTCCTGAGCAGAATGCTCGTACTTCACGCATGAGCGAACATCAAACTCCTCCGAGAATGAGACACCCTGCTGAAACTGTTTCATTTCCTGTCTTACCAGCGTTTCAGTTGCTGTAGGTATTTCGGTTTATGCTTTGATTGGATTTTACGACAGACATGATACAGCTGTTGAATCTTATTTTTGAGCATGCTACGTTACTGCTGCACTGAATCATTTGGTCAAATCATCGGAATGAAGCTCAACATGATGTTATTCTAAGATACCTACCTACCTATCTGCCAACGTATTGCTACCATTGAAATGGTAAGTTTGAATAGACCTACCTACTCCTTTGTTTTTGAGAATGAATTTAAAAAATCAAATTTGAGAGGGGAAAAAATAGAAAAAATAGTTAGGTAAGATTCTAACCATTCATCCCATTTGACCACTGCCCGGCTTTCATTATTCATGATCGGCTGCAATCCTTGCGGCTTGCACCCGAAGTCTCATCACATATAACGAGAACTTAGGTACCTAGGTATGTACATCAGCCAAAAAGCTCCCTTAAGGCTTTCTTCTCCTGCTTGGTCAGAGTTAGTTCTCTTTTCTGCTTTTACGTAACACCATTCTTGTTCTTTCCATCTGTGTGTTTTTGTGGGGTTTCTATGCTCAAGCGCCAAGAACATTGCAATTTCATTGCCTTTAGGCTGTCACTCACCGCCGCTGCGAACACTGGCCTGAGCCCAGAGTACGCTTGTGACATGACTAGAACAAGGAAGACATGGCATGTCACCAACCTGTACTCACGCGGAAACTGATCAATCCTCGCCTTGACGGATTAGAGAAGAACAGCCAAACAGGAAGTGCATGTAGCTTTTGTTGAAGCAGTGTGTTGGGTTGTAGTTAGTAGGCACTACCCTACTCTCTATCAGTCGTGACGTTGGCAAAATGGAGTGGTTTAAACAGAACCATTGGAGAAGGAAAACAATGCAATAGTAACGACCCCTGCGAAGGCTTCATGAAATGCAGGCGCAAAACCAGGACTAGTGCAAAGGATTCTGGATATTTTATGCACCAATGCTCGTCTTCAAGGCAAAATGCAATAAATGATGCATTAAAATAAAAAGCAAGAAAAAGGGCTCACCAAATACCTCCCAATGAATCATTAGCTTCACAATCCCATAAATTTTGTTTCACATAGGTATATCAGCTATCACTTGATCGAGATTCGTATTCACAATTTTGTTTCAAGTTTGTCAACTAGGCACCATCTGGTCGAGATTCATATCCAAATTTTGTATCACATTATCAAAGTGCACCTGATAGAGAATTTTGTTCCCCGTTTGTCAGCGAGCACCTGATGAAGATTTCTATTCATATTTTGTTTCACGCTTATCAACGAGCACCTGATGATTGAGATTCCTTTCAAATTTTGTTTCACGCTTATAAACGAGCACCTGATTGAGATTCCTATTCAAATTTTGTTTCACACAAATCAACGAGCACCTTGTCCAAGATTCCTTATTCAAATTCTGTTATCATGTTATATCAACTTGGTACCACCTGATAGAGATTCCTATTCAAATTTTGTTTCACATTTTTCAATCTCTACCTGATTGAGATTCCTTTCAAGTTTTGTTTCACGTTTGTAACAAGCAGGTTCCTTTTCAATGCCAACTTGTTTCAACACGGAAAGTTTTTTGGCATCGAATATGAGGATTTGTTTTTCAATAGCTTTTAACTATTTTGAAACTGAACGTAGTCTTTTGAGAGTTCACTTGCCAAATCTTGGTTCGGAATGTTGCGTTCTTCATGCAGAATTATTACCAATTCTATACCTATCTCCGCTAACCTCCGTGAGGATCGAAAAATGCAAACTTGGAGCCGATGTGATGTGACTGCACTTTAACGAGATGACAGAGACGGCAATCCAAATTGGTATGGTGCAAATGTTTTGTGGGGAATGCACCTTCATTTGCGATTTGGGTAAATGATAATGCCAACATGGAAGAATCATGAAACTCATCCTGGTCCTCCTTCAGTGGTGACCCAGAGGCAAACAATGTCAAACTTGCTTGGTTCGAGGACTTGCATGAAAGCTTCAAACTTACACTATCTGGAGGGCCTGCACGATCTTTGCCAGTCATGCACAGAGAAGATCACATTGAAAACCAGTGAAGGTTAGAAACCTTTTTCTTATTTCCGTATAGTCGATGTGAAAAACTTTCCGGACATCCCCCGTACACTAAACTTTTCTTCTTTTCAGGCGAGTAGTCTGATTGCCGCCGGTGTTGGGTTGGCTGTCCTTGGATATGCTGGCAGATATCTGGCAAGAAGCTTTCCATCAGCTTCTCAGAAGATGACCCAAGCCATGAAATCTCTGCCAAATTCACAGGTTGGTTCCTGCCTATTTTGCCAGTTGACCTCAGTTTAAGATGTGGACCTGGTGTGGGATGTCCCCAGAATGTTTTACCCATTGGTTCCAGTTGAACTTATTAAATGATGTAACCATCACAACCGAGTTAGCGCAACCCTGAGGTCGATAATTTTTTCCATTTGAGTAGGTAAACGGCAAAAATTTACCTCAAAATTCGGAGTGACAAAATGTGATCTGAACTGACCCCGAATCCCCATAACCCAGCATATCTTCACAAAATGGGTCGAATCAAATGGGAGCCCAGGGTCTGGACACCACTATCATACAGTCCCCATTTTTTGCAGTGTTAAGTTTTCCAGATTGCGGGCAGGTACCCACTCACTGAAGACTAAACATTCATGATGCCCAGCAAAGGATGCTTTGCCCCAGTGCTTTTCAGTTGTGGGCCTCAAAAATCATCTCCAATCTTTACGGTATGTTTTGTTCACCATGAGAAGGTGGGCCGGAAGGAAGTGAAAGCTAGGTATTTCATTGACTTTTGGGTTTTGGGTTTAATACATAATAATTCTTCGCACAGATGGCCTAAATAAAATTGACCTGGAACTAAACCTTCTGCTTCTCGCAAATAAAAATTTGTAATCACAAGACTTGCACCCCTTTGTTCGACTTGGATTGCCTCACCCAGTCAGAAAGGTTGCAATTATGTCGCCTTAGTTTTGGGCACACGATTTCTGGAAGGTGGTCCCTGAAAACCGGACAGCCGGACAGGACTGCCGGACAGCCAGAAAGGACTGCCGGACCGACCCGGACAGGTTAGGTTAGGTTAGATTAGGTTAGGATAGACTATCCTAACCTAATCTAACCTAACCTAACCCGTCTGGGTCGGTCCGGTGGTCCTGTCCGGTTTTCAGGGACCACCTTTCTGGAACATTTTTTTCACGATTTTTCTTCTTCACGGTAAATGAGGTAGGTACCTATTTTCAATGATAGGGTCGCTTTGCCTGCCTATTATTCGGCTTGCGCTTTGCCTCCATTCAAATTCGCTTTTCTGTCTTGCGAGTGCAGACCATGGGAGCAAAAATAACAGCAATATTTCTTCCTGAATTTGTTTTCATTTCCCTCTTCTTTCCACTTTGCCAGGCATTTGCGAACAGCAAATATTACAAGGGAGGCTTCGATCCAAAGATGTCCAAGCGAGAAGCCTGCCTGATCTTGGGTGTATCACCGAATGCGAGCAAAACCCGGATAAGGGTGAGTAGGCTCCTGTTTTGGTTGAACTTTACAATAACCTGCCATCATGTGGATGCACCAACCTCGGGGGTGTTTTCCAGTCCCAGGCTGACAAGCAGCAGGTTGACAGCAAAGAATGGACAGACGTCAACCAGTTGGCAGACAACAAGCAATCGGCAGTGACGGTAGGTTAGGGGGATAGGCAGTGGCGTAGCCCGCGGCGAGGGTGGGCCTCGCAGCCGAAAGGGCCCCGCGCGGTCGTCGAAAACGGCACCAAAACAGAGACAAATTAATGATTTTTGATGACAAAAATGAGGCTAAAAAGCAAGAAAAGGAAAACAGACAAAAATTTTGTGAGATTGCGATGATTGACTCATGTTGAGGTAAGTATTGTTATTGTATTGTATTGTTATTGACTTACTCCTGAGGGTAAGTGAGCACCTCTTTTGGAGTCAGGGTTGGAAAAAACATGTTTTTTTCTTAAAAAACAAAAAAATATTTTAAACGTTTAAAACACGTCTTTGTTTCATCTGTTTTTTTCCCATTGTTTAAAACGTGTTTTAAACAGTTTTAAACATGTTCCAAAAGCTGCCAAGGCTAATTTTGCAATAATTTAGGACATTGGTACCTATTTGAAAAAGGCAACAATAATGGTTTTATTGATAACAATAACAGAAAAACATTTAAAATCGAGTTAATAAGCAAAAAGCTTTTTTTTTTGTTTTTGCAGATGGTTTTAAACAAAGCATTGCAAACAAGTTGCGGTTGTTTTAAACATGTTTAAAACACGTTTAAAACACAATTTTGTTTTAAACAAACTGTTTTAAACAAGTCGTGTTTGTTTCAAACATGTTGAAAACAGATTGTTTTAAACAGAGTGTTTTAAACGAACAACCCTGTTTGGAGTTGAACTTTACAATTACCGACATGCCGATGCGCCAACTTTGGAGACATTTTCCAGGCTTAGAAGAATACAGAGTGTTTCTGAAATAGTTGACCATACTTCGTTTTCCGCATCGTGGTGCCATTCTGAACAAAAAATGTAGAGTGACTTTTGTCGTCCGATGACTTCTGGGGGTACTCACCGGAAAAAAACCATACACTGCAATTCACGACATCAAATTGAGGTCATTGTCAAAAAGCACCTGGAAAACAAAGTCCATGCTAAACATTACACGTGGGGATGGCAGAGAATGCATTCTCTGCCTCTCAGATTGCTTTCTCTACCACCTCTGCATGCGTTGTTTGGCATTTGCTTTGTTCTCAATTTGTTTAATAGGTGCTATTTAGCGACCTCAATGTGATGTCATGAATCACAGTGTGTGGTCCCATGTTTTTTTTAGGTGAGTTGAGTACCCCCAGAAGTCATCGGACGACAAAAAGTCTCTCTACATTTTTGTTCAGAATGGCACCACGATGCGGAAAACGAAGTATGGCCAACTATTTCTGAAACACACTGTATACCTACTGGGTAGCCCAAAAGTCTTTGGCCACAGGAAAAATGTAAATTTGCTGTCTTTATCATATTTTGTGATCTGAACTTGTTCTTGCTCTAACCACGGATGTCAAGACTAAAGAAACAGGAACAACATGTGCATATTCAATGCCCAAAGACTTCGGCCACATCAAAAATTTAAATTAGCTGTTTTTATCATATTTCGTGATTTGTTACTTTTTCTAGCTCCCACCTCGGATTTCACCACTTTATTCGAAGCTAAAATTTCTTATCAAGGTCTTGGCATCAGCGGGTAGAGCAAGAAAAAGTTTCATATCACAAAATGCGGTAAAACAGCAAATTAACATTTTTCTCTATGGCCAAAGACTTTTGGGCCACCCGGAAAAAGCAGTTGTTTACAGGAAGCTATAGGCACATGCCAACCTGCGGGTTGACAAGTTTTCAGTAGTGAGGGTTTTAGGGGGTTGGTTTGGTCAGAGTTAGTTAGCTTTTTTTTGGATAAAAAGGAAAGGTAAAAGGTAAATGGATGTTGGTTAGCACGCCTAATGTACCCAGTTGCTGGCAGTGCCGGATTTCCCTATGGTCCGACTGGACCTGGATCCAGGAGCCCCCGGCAGAGGGCTCCATCAGGCGTTCCCCAGAATTTTTTTTCAATTTCAGCTACTTTCCTCTTCCTCAAACACCCTTCATTTGGCATGTGCTTTTGACTCACCTTGGGGGTCTCCAGAACGCGAATATTGCAGTTAATTCCAACGCTATGTTCTGTGTAGGTAAAATCTCTTTGTTTTTTTTCACTCGTCATTGTATCCCATCTACCTAACAAGTGTCTCACCAATGATGAAAGAAACTTTAATTTCTGCTTCTCGGTCCATGTGAATTCCATCTAAAAACATTGTTTCTGTTCAGAAAATAAGCAAAAAAAGATGTTGCATTTGACAAGACATCATCCTTTTCTCAACAGGAGGCCCACAGGAAGATAATGATTTTGAATCACCCTGATAAAGGCGGATCACCATACCTTGCTGCCAAGGTCAATGAAGCAAAAGACTTCCTTGAAAGCAATACCAGGTCAACTTCTTGATGTTGCCTCGCCCTCGTCCGTGGACTTCCTGCATCCTGTTTTACAACTACAAGGTCACTTACCGAAGTCTTTCCAGGCAGAAAATTTGTAGAATGAAGTAGTTTTTCCGCTTGTTTACATCCCGAGTTCCTTTGTCTTTGAGGAGACGCAAATGAGAAGATACGAGTAAGAATATGCCAGTATGCTTTTCCGCAGCGACATTTTTTGCAAGTCCTGTGCCCATGGTCAACAGAGCCAGCCATGCGATTGAACCCTGACCACTCATGAAGAGAAGTCTGGAGCAACTGGGGCATCCGAAATGGGCCAACCGTAGAAAGAGCATCACTGGCATGTTCCTGTCTGAACATGTTGCCACAAGTTGCAGCAGGATGTCCAGCATTTTTGATATCCACAAATGCTGGTTTTAAAATTTGTGAAATTGTAATTTGTTTTTCGTATCTGTGATATGTTTCCGAGTCTTGTGTTGTTTACCTATCGCAGGCAGGCCTCGCATGCATCCTATTTTCTGACAGTAGCATTTTCCCCCTATTTATTTGAGAATTGAATAAAAAGATTCTTTGAAAAATTAAAAAATCACATTTTTCATGGTTGCTACCAACCTGGAAAACCTGGAATACTCAGGGAATTTTTTTCAGACCCTGGAAAACCTGGAAAACTCAAGGATTTTTGGAAAAAAACCCTGGAAAACTGAAAATTTCCAGAAAAATCAGCCAAAAAATGGAAAACAGGATTTCATGACATTTTTTTTAGTTTACATTTTTTAAAATTCCTAACGATGACACCTGAAGAACATTCTTATCTTGCCATTTTTGTCTTCACCCTCCCATTTTTTGTCTTGTCCGCAGATAAAACCCTGGAAAAAAGCCCTGGAAAAAGCTGAGAATCCTTCTGGAAAACCTGGAAAACTCAGGGAATTCCAATTTTTCAAAACAGCAGCAACCATGATTTTTCCTATTTTTAAGACAAGTTTTTTTCTCCAATGAACAATGTTGAGAATCAGCAGTTTAAAATAAAATCCACCCGGATTTCCAAGTTCTTAAAACCTCCAAATTAAATGACGAACTTGACGCTGTGTAGATGTCCGAATCAATTTGATGCGTGATGTTTCTGGATATCGCACCTTCGTTAACGAACGACTCGGAGTGCGATTCCCCCGAAACGTCACGCCTCCAATTGATTCGGAGATCTGTACAGCGTCAAGTTAGACATTTTATTTCTGTGAACATACAATGTACAAGTTTCCACACCTTGCTCCTTGAATCTCGTTTCTGAGCCTGTTTTCCTGCTCTGGGTTGGGAGTTTTTTTTTTTTTGAACTCTGGTAGTTCTTTCCTGACACACGATAATGGACCGCAAACATGAGCATTCCCAGCAAGTGCTGTATTGGGTTCGGTCAGGTCAGGCTAGGCCCAATCTAATCTGGTGTATCCCAATTTAGCACATGCTTGGAAAATGTCCATTTGTGCACTCGCTTCAGTGTGTGTCGCCAATGACCAGGGTATCATTCGTTTATTGAACCCGCATTTTGTTCAAACCACTTTTTTTATTAAAACTACCTTCAATATTAAACCAGTCATTTATTTTGCCATAAAAATTGCTTCTGGCGGCAGTGGCGTCGCCAGGGGGGGGGGGCTGGGGGGGGCTTCAGCCCCCTCAACTATCTGTGAACAAGTGTGAAGCCCCTCCAAACAAAATTCTGAAAACCGAAGATGAATAAGCGATTTTTCGCTGTCTGTCCAATATGCTGCACGTTGGTGTTCTTTTCAGAAAAAGTGTTCTTTTCCGAGATTGTCGTCCGGCAGTCAATTTCACTATTCCTGGGAAAAGGATACATGGAATCATAAAAGATGGCACAAGTCCACCAGGGCGCAAATGTCACCTCTGCCTGGAGAATGGACATCTAATCACCGCCGAGAGGTTGAGATTCGATGGGTTTACTGGGTTTCTTCCGAACAGCGACCGGCCAAGAGATGGCAGAAATAATGGATTTTCTGCACAGCAAAAAATCCCTTTTCCGGCTTGCCCCAAACCTAAATCAAAGATCCCCAATAGATTCAGTCTGTTTTGAGTTATCATGTCATACCCATATCCGGTCAGGGCCGTTTGACCATGCCACTTTTCAGGAGGAATTGTGTCAAAAATGCCTTGAGATGCCATCTGAGCAACTCAAATTTGTCATAATGCATCAGCTTTTGGGGGACTCCGTCCCCCAAACCCCCTGCCGGGGGGCTCTGCCCCCTGGACCCCCGCTGGGGGGCGGCTGCCCCCCAGACCCCCTGCGCTTGGGGCTGTGCCCCGCCAGCCCCCCCACTACGAAAATCCTGGCGACGCCACTGTCTGGCGGTGGCTTTAAATTCCCATATGACAAAGCCACATAATTTTGTTCTTTACAATTCTCGAGAGGAGCTTTGATCTTTTTACGAGGCCTGCAGAATGTATCAATTGTTGCATAATCGAAGCATTTCATTACAACCGGATTGTTGAATTTCAACATCATTGATCTGAATTATTATTTGACACATTTTAATTTTCTTGTCTTGCTGTTGCTCTTTCCGTAATGCTTCAAAATGAGACTTCAGGCAGGCTACACTGTCTTTTCTGCAAATGTGCCCATCTGTAGGAGGTTACAAGAGTAGTGTTGGAATTAATGTAGAACAAGAAAACTCACTCGACAATTTGTCCTCCATTTGACGGCAGGGGAGCTGATGTTTCGGAGGCATCCCGCTCTCCGTTGACGAAGCCAACTGAGGGCGGTTCGTCAACTGAGAGCGGGATGCCTAAGATTCGTCAGCTCTGCTGTCTTCAAATGGAGAATAAATTGTTCGAGTGAGTTTCCTTCTGCCTCAAGTTCTCCAAGTTTCCACCCTGCCTATGGGAATTTATGTGGGCACTCATATATGCGTTTTCCCATTTAAATGTTGCCTCCTAAACTTCATGCCAAAATTATATGTCAGTTAACATTAAATTATTTTTGCCAAAATTTGAAAACATCTTTTCAAATTTTGTTTATTTTCAGAAAAAAAAAAGAATACAAACTTGTCAAAACAAACAAACAAAAACAACCAAACATTGCATCAATGTACAGTCGCGGCGGAATTAATGTACTCAAACATGTGCACTGTACTCACACATGTGCACTTTTTCACATTTCCAACTGTTGACTTTGAAACTTTTTTTTTTGTTTTCACTCTTATGCAGGCGGTAGAAATGAAAGCGCTAGATTACAAAGGCTATATTGAGGTGTGAAATTTTGGTGTGTCAGACAGCAGGGTCATTATTTCGGGTGGCAGGGGGTCAAGTGCTCTCTAACGAGAAATGCCCATGCCAGCGGTCGGTTTGCACCTCTCCGGCATGTATGAAGAGTAGCGGCGGAATTAATGTAGGTACTCACACGTGTTTTTCTTGTTTAACTCTTGCCCCTGAAACTTTTTTATCTTCCTTTTTACTCTTATGCAGACTGTAGAAATTAAAGTGCCAGATTTCAATGGAGCTTTCCGGAGATGTCAGATTTTGACCTCGCTTAAAAAAGAGGATCTTTAATTTCTGCAGCTTGGATATTTGCAAATATCAGTCGTAATTTTTTGCATGCATGAGTGCATCAATTCTGGCCGCTATACTTGTGGCTCAGCATCATATGAAATTTGGCCTCTAGAAGAACACTAATATTGCACCAAAAATGCATCCTAAATTTAAAAATTTCTGCACTCCCCAGGCCCCATCCAAAGGCTCTGTCCCTTGAATCCTCACTGGGGCTTCCCCAGATCCTGATTGCTGGGGGGTCTCTGTCCCCAGACCTCAGAGCTTCCTCAGACCCCCAGGCTGTTCACAGATCCTTGAGATATGACAAGCGCACCCCTACAAAACCGTCAGGAGGGCAGTCGTCTGCCACCCGGAATGATGACCTGACATCTTGCCATTGCCGATCAGTCAGTTCGAAAACTTTCTCCTCTCCACAGTGCGTTCTCTGCTTAGGAGTTTCGTGGGGAGAATGATTTGATGCTTCTGCAAGAGCGATCAAGAAATTCCTAGTTTTTCCTGTGTCAATTCCCACACTTGGCCAGAACTGAAAAAACACTATCTGCATCAGAATGGAAGTTGAAAGGCATGGCCACAGCCCACAATTGCAAGGAGAGTCTGTAAAGACCACATCTCAAACAGATAGCAACCAAAATCGTTTCGATGGAAATTAAATGGGAAAACAAGTGGGTAAAGTAATTTTGTCACCACTCTACCGTGAGGCAGACTGTTGCCCCTCCAAACTTAGTATTCATACCTCTTTTTTGAAGTAGTGGAAAGATGGCGTGGCGAGGGCTGCATTTGTCTCAAAGAAAAGACTGAATATGTCTGGTCTTACTACGATTTAATTTTGCAACAGGGTGGACAAGATATTTCACGCGGTTTTGTTAAATCAAAGAGATTACGTAGAAGTGCGTTGCGTAACTCCGTGTGCTACCGTGACCGAACAAACTGTAGCTCAGAAATCAAATGGCTTGCTGTCGATCAATATTTCTTCAGCTGTTGCGGAGGTGGACAATCACAGACCCAGAACCAATCCTCCCCATGCTGAACCCACGATCCGCCGATCCATTTGAAGGATGTTGGAGCTGTTTTTCCACTCCAAATCCGGAGTCCGTTGCCGACTATTTTGAAATCTTCGGCACCATCTCCATTTATTGTGGTGGTCTCGATGACTTTATCGATGCCAGTAACACCAGCTTCCTCGGTAGTTTTTACGGTTCCCTCGGTGGGTTTTTCCGTTGCCACAGCTCCCAAGGTGGGTTTTTCGTATGCACCTTCAGTGGTGCCCTCGTTTGGTTTTCCGATTACTCCTCCCGAGCCATCGGTGGTTTTGCCAACACCTTCAGTGGGTTTTTCTGTCATACCTGCTCCTTCAGTGGTTTTTACGGTTTCACCAGCTCCTTTGGTGGGTTCTTCAGGTGCACCAGTTGTGTTCTCATTTGCTTTGTCAGTAATAATTCCTCCCGTGTCCTCGGTGGTTTTGCGATCGCCTTCGGTGGGTTTTTCTGACACATCTGCTCCCGTGGCGGTTTTATCGTATGCTCCTTCAGTGGTGCCTTCATTTGCTTTTTCAGTTGCTCCTCCAAGACCTTCGGTGGTTTTATGTTCAATTTCTGTTGGTTTTTCTGTTCCATCAGCTCTATGGGTGGTTTCTTCAGTTACACCTTCTGTGCTCAGTGGGATATTTTCCGTACTGCTTTCAAGGTTTCTGGACTTTGTGGAGTTTACATCAATTTCGGGAGCAGTGTGACCGGTCCAAACCCATCCTGTTGGCGTCTGCTCCCACTTGTTTCCGCCCCTCCATTGAACCACATCCGGACTTCCCACACCATGCCAAGCTATTTTGCCGTCCACTTCTTTTATCTGGGAGATGACATACTGGATCAAATTTGTTGTGTCTACATCGAGTTCCGGAGTTTCCGTACCAGTCCACGTCCACTTGGAGCCAGACTGCACCCACGTTCCGGGAGATATCCATTTTAAACTGTTGGGATTATCGGTTCCGGTCCAAGATATCACTCCCCCTTCCCTTGCAATTTTCAAAGTGAGCAGCTCTGTGTCCAGTGGGGATTCGGTGTCCGGTTCCGGTGCTTCACTTCCCGTCCACACCCACTCGTTTCCAACCTGATTCCATGATCCCGGAGTTTTCCATTTGATGTTGTTCGGGTTATCATCAGTTGTTCCCGTCCAGTGGTATTTGCCGTCTCTCACTTCGATCTTCCCGGAATATTTCATGCCAGCAGTGATTGAATTTACATCTGGTTCCGGCGTTCCGGTGCCGTTCCACATCCACTTGTGGTCTGGCGTCTCTTCCCAGATGCCATTTACCCATTTGAATATGTTCGGATTTCCGCTTCCAGCCCAGAATATTCCACCATTTTTCACTTCCGTTTGAACACTGGCCTGGATTCTGGTGCCTCCAATTGGAATTGGCTTTCCCGTGCCTTCCCACACCCATTTGCCGTTGACCTGCAACCAGCTCCCGTTTGCCCACGTGAAATAATTTGGGCTTCCTTTTCCATCCCATATTATCTTCCCGTCGACGATTTTTGTTCTTAGGATTAGTTTGGAAGTTTCAACTTCCGGAATTGGATCACCATGGCCTTCCCACACCCACTGATTGTCGGAATTTTGTTTCCAGAGTCCGTTTGTCCATTTGATATCATTCGGACTGCCTTTTCCATCCCAGATTATCTTTCTGTCAGCCGGCTTGGTTTCGATGTGAATTCCATGAGATTCGTCTGGTTCCAAGATTGGCACTGGTGTTCCGTGTCCGTTCCACACCCATTTGCCGGCAGGATTCTGCTCCCAGATCCCGTTCAGCCATTTGTGAATGTTTGGGCTCGTCTTGCCATTCCAAATAACCTCTCCCGCTTCATGGCCAATAAGTTCCATAATTTGTTCCGCCAGTCCCTCACCTTTATCTGCTGGCACCGGCGTTCTTGAATCTTCCGGGGGTGATTTTGTGTGATCCCCACCACCAGTCATGGAAATTATCTTGCTTGCCTTCAGTATTGGTAGTCTTGTTCCGGTCCACCTCCAACTATTCCCGTCTCTGACCCATGTTCCGTCACCCGTCCAGTCTTCATTATTCGGTTCTTCCCCATCACTCCCCCATCGGAAGGTGGTCCCCTGTTGAGTTACGGCATGCTGTCCGATCAGGATGGATTCACCGGATTTGTGGGTCGGTTTCTCTTCGCCAGTCCATTTCCAACTGTTCTGTCCGTTGGCAAGCCAATTGCCGTTTCCTTCCCAGTCGCCGGAAACCGGTGCCTCAGAACCGGTTACAGTCCAATGGCCATCGTCAAATTGGAGAATTCCGGATTTTCCAACGGTGACTCCGATAGAGTACTTCCACACGGGAGCCGAGTTGCCCTGCCAAGTCCACACGCCGTTTTCCAACGTCCACTTTCCATTGCCAACCCAATCGGAATCTATAGGTTCCTTGCCACCTTGGATTGTCCATTTTCCATTAACTAATTTCAACTCACCCCCACCTATCCTGTTTCTCCAATTCCAGGTCCAAACCGGCTCACCCTCACCATTCCACACCCATTTTCCGTGTTTGTGTACCCAACGACCCGATTCCCAACTACCCAACTTCCACCCCGGTTTTCCTTTTCCGACCCAAGTCCATTCACCGTCTACCTTTTCTACATGCCCCTCTCTTGAGGTTGCACGGCTGAGTTTATTCCAAGTTGTCACCCATTCTGGATTCGAATGCAACCAGCTTTTGACTGTGTCGGAAACTCCTTCGGCGATGTCACCAATCCAGCCGGTGATGTCTCCAACGACGTCAATCGTCGATGGTGGATATCCGCAGTAGGTTATCAGAGTGATGTGTTTGGGATAGATCTTGTTGTTTGTGTAGTAGAGACGTTTGTGGCACATGTTGGGTGGGATGTGGAGGTGTGAAATACTGCCTTTGCCACCTGCAATCAAGGAAAAAATAATGAAACGCAAAAAATGTGTAAAATTTTGATAAACGCAGGGGTGAAATTTTGTTTCGCTAATTGGTGTGAACTTTTTCTGGGCGATACAGGGTGTCCCGAAAACATTTCGCCGCAATTTGTGGAGATGTTCCTGATGGCAAAACAAATCGAAATTAATCAGTAAAAATTGCTCCGGGCCCCCTTTCCATGTAATGCACCCCAAAGTCCCCCAAACCCTGAAATATGACGGTTCTACAGTGAAATCTTGCCTCCCACACGAACACCCCAAATGTGCCCACTTTTGGGGGGGGGACATCACCATGGAAATGGGGGCCCGGAGAAAAATTTTTTACTGAATAATTTCGATCTGTTTTGCCATCAAGAACTTCTCCACGGATTTTGGCTAAATGATTTTGGGACACCCTGTATAGGGAACCTTCCACCCGGCATCTTATTCCCTGAAAACCATGCCAAGGTTCTGAAGAACTGGCTGAGTTAGGCACCTGCAAACAGAAGGAGCAAATTTATCACGGATCAAGTTGGAGGGACAGGCAACCCCAAAACATTTTTTTGCAAAACCGCAAAATTTGTGCACATTTCGTTGCAACTGGCCCAAGCAGAGTTGGGCCAATTTCCAGGCCCTGCTGACACGTTTGGCAGCAAATTCTGGAGAATTGTGGATAGAATCGCTGCATGAAGGGATCACTCCCACCCTGCAAAATGCATGAAAAGCTGCCATTCTGCGTCATTTGCAGGCAGTGCCAAAAAAGGCCTCTTTTCAGAAACTCCAGAACAAAATTGTTAGAGGACGAGAATGGTGAAATACAGTCGTGCAGATACCAGAAGGGTGCAAATTACAGGTCAATGGCCACCCAACCCATGACACACCTCTGATCTGGGGAAAATACAATTCCTCGAACTTTCTGGATGCACCTCGTATGTTTACAGAAATCCGACATGCATCGATTTTCCCAGACCCCCGCCATGTGCTCTGACCCTTGTAACCCCGCTGGGGCTCTGCCCCAGACCCCAATTACTGGGGGGCTCCGCCACTAGACCCCCCGAACGCATCTGTGCCTCGTCTTTCCCTGAAAGGTGCCCTCCAGCAAAACCTGGAATGGCATGTCTGGATTTTGACCGTATGGTCCAGTTTTTTCTCTACCATCACACCACAGGTGCCGAACATCCCTGGCCGAAACCAATCCAAAACGTACGTGTTGCAAATCCAACAGCTTCCCATTGTTCTCCAGATTTCAGGAAGACGAATCACCACTGACTTGCCACTTTGCTGGAGCTATTGCGAAAGAAAATGGAAAAAAGTTGGCATGTATTTTTGCGTTGAATTATGCGAAAAAATAAAAAATAATTAAACAGTAATAAAAATTAAGAAAAAATATTGGTCAAATTTTCCAGAAATTACAGCTTCGTTTCTGTCTGCCCCCTCACACTTGCCTCACAGATGCCACACAGTTGCCTCACAGTTGCCACACAGTTGGCACAGTTGCCTCACAGTTGCCACACTTGCCTCACAGTTGCCACATGAGAGGGAGCCCGATGGTGGTGGCAAGACAAGTCCACAATTCCTGGGACCGGATCAACCACAAAAAACAACAGATAGTCCCTCTGTTAGAGAATAACATTGGAAAAGAAGAAAAATTGCATTTTAGCACCAGGGAAAATCCAACATCAACATTTGAATGTTGATTAATTTTTGATGCTGGATTTTCCGTGGAATGGTCTTTTTTTCAGTCTCCATCGCTTGCTACAGAAAAGTCAATTGACTGATGATGATGCTGGAAGGGGGAACGGTGAAATCGATGTCTCCTAATTTCTTTGTGCATTGTTACTCGAGTGCCACGCAAACATCTCCTGCGTCGAAGTTTGTTTCATCTTTTTTGGCGAACTGTGCATTAATTTATGATCTTCAGCAGGTGAACTGTGCATGCATTTTTCAGCAAGGAAACCGCATTCTGTTTATCAGCAGGCGAACGTGCATTCTGTCGCCCGATGCGATGCAGCCAAATAGATAATGACGTATGGAGCTTCGTTCTGAAACGGTATAAAAACCGAAGCCCGGAGTGCCACGTCACGAGTGTTCTGATCTCCAAACAAGTAATTTCGACTAGGTATAGATTGAAATTGACACACAAGCCTACTTACTTGACCCAGGGTTGTTGAGAGTGATCTTTCTCACTTCAGCAGGGTGACCTGAGCTAAAGACCACCGGATCTGAAAAAGAGAAAGAGGAATAATTGCGGCACATGTTTGAATTTCTAACTTTCTTGTGCCCAGTTGCACCAATGTGGATCAAGCTTCGAACATGGATCAAACTCTGATCCTGATCAGACAATGTTAAAAATCTGATCTCGGATCAGGGTTTGATCCAAGAACAAGCACAGGGTTTTAACATTACGAGACCAAAGCTTGATACTTTTTCGTTCTGTTGAAACATGTGTCCAATATGGTTTTCATGACCTTTGGAAGGAAGTTCATCCTCTTGTCCGGATGTCAAGGTCTGGATGTCCTTCGCTTGGTCACTTCATTCGCAAAATATCAGAAAGAGGTTCTTGGTTGTCCAGTGCGGCGATGCAACATCCACAGGAGTGCCAAACGAACCATGTGGAGGAGACAAAAGTTGTACGAGGGGCCATCAAAAAGTTCGTAGAAACTCACATGCAGACTTATAATTAGAGCACTCTGAAAATGGTGAAAAGGAATTGTCACCGCCTAAAAGAAATCAGCAATTTCAACCATCTTTTGTGATTTCTTCTTCATTTCAGTCAATTGAAAGGCAATTCTGGCAGTTGTGAATGGGCGATTTTCCACGAAATGTGGCAATTTCCACGAAATTCATTGATTTCCACGAAATATCTCCTTTTTTACGATATACATGCGAAAATGTCGTGTTTTTCCTTTTTTAATTAAGTGGCAAGCATACCTAGTGCACAAAAACAATTGAAAATAAAGCTTTCTTTTGCTCTTTTTTCAGTCTCTTCTTCAGTTTATTACATCATTTTTCCAATGTATTGTTTCTGCAAAATTCAAAGCAATCACATGGTAAAAATGACTGAAAATGCGTTTTTGACAGGTTCTTGCCTTTTCATTTCCACCGCCAAATAACGAAATTTTTAGACTTTTGAGCGAAATTTTCCAAAAATTAACACCATTTTCAACGTGCTCTACTTAAATGTAAGTGTAAGCCATATTTTTTGTGCTTTCTTCACATTTATTCTCCCTGAATTGTGATACACATGGTGGCTCGCTTCTCCAACTTCGATATTCCTTCCTGGAAGAAGAGAGAAGGTTGCCCTCCAGTCATTCCTTGCCTGTTGCCATCACATTTCTTCATTGCTCCAAATTTTGCGCACACGAGGGAGTTTCTTCAGATTTATGAACAAATGAGAGTTGCTGAGAGCCAGGTGCAGGGAATAGGGTGGATGGTACAATAATTAAAAGCTTCGGTTTTGTTCAGCAGCCACTTTTCCAGTTCACCAACATGCAGTTGTGTTGTCTTGATGGAAGGTGGTTCCTTTTTGGATTATTTCCTGGCATTTGGCTTTCACTTCAGAACCTCAACTTGTGTTTGAAATATAAATCTGCGCAGTGTTGGCCTGTCCCGATGAATAAACATTTCCCTGGCAAATTGGTTTACGCTGATTTAAGTTTAAGTCCCGTTCCAAACTTCCCGAAGAGCGTTTTTTACTCCCGCAGTTTTCTAAAATAGTGCCAGAGTTCACTGAGTCTGGCTCAAAAAAAGATCTTGAGGTTTTTGTGCTCAGGCACAGGATCTGACCCTGGAACATACCTGGGATCTGTTTACGAAAATTGTATTTACGCACCAAACATGTGTACCAATTCTTTCCAAAGTAGAAAACTCCAGACCAGCTTGGTTTAATAGGAATATTCGGAATTTGGAAAGAAAATGTAAAAGGAAGTTTAAATTAAGGAACAGGTCTACTTTTGACAGAAATGCTTATACTTGGTCCTTGCAGACGTTGAATGCAGCAAAGGATGCGGCTCAATCCCGCTACATTGGTAGGTTGTGTAGGGAAGGTAGGAGAAAAACAACAGAAAACTATGGAATTTTGTTTCCTCTAGAAAGGGTGGTGGGAAGAGGAACATTGCAGGTCTCCTTGATGAAGCTGGTAACCTTAAGCATCGTAACATTGATAAGGCAAATCTGCTAAACAATCACTTCAGTCAGGTTTTTGCTCCTGCGACAAAT
This sequence comes from Sinentomon sp. SZTP_YWyxl, assembly GCA_030068105.1. Taxonomy (NCBI): domain Eukaryota; kingdom Metazoa; phylum Arthropoda; class Protura; order Sinentomata; family Sinentomidae; genus Sinentomon; species Sinentomon sp. SZTP_YWyxl. The sequence goes on from JASGXE010003880.1 coordinate 18,028, forward strand.
GTTGCTCCTCAGTCCACTTTAGATTGCTCCAATTCTGGTGACTCTGTTGAGGCTTTATTACATCGGGACAAAATTGCCAAGTGGATAAAACTGATGCCAGGTTCAGGTTTTTGACTCCTGACGGTTTCTCTTTCAATTTTATTAAGATGTTTCCTGAAACTTTTTCCAAATATCTGTTTATTATTATGAAGAAGTCGCTTCTTTCTGGCAGGCTTCCTTCTCGATGGAAGCATGCATTTGGTGCCCCATTCCAAAAAAGGGTGACCCAAAACTTGCAAAGTCATATAGGCCCATTAGTTTAACAAGTCCTTGTTGTAAGGTCCTGGAACATGTTTTATTGGACTATCTCAAACTGGCATTGGAAACAAATGGGATCCTTCATCCAGCCCAGCATGGTTTCCGCTCAGGCTTTTCATGTGAAACGCAACTGGTCAATTTCACACAGATCATTTCCAATGTACTGGATTCATCAGGCCAACTTGATGCTGTATTTCTGGACTTTGAGAAGGCCTTTGACCTGGTCCCTCACAAGTCTCTTGTGGATAAGATAAAAAGCTTAAACCTAAACCCACTTCTCATAGGATGGATTTCTGGTTTTCTGTCTCATCGCACTCAACAAGTGTTTATGGATGGAGCTTTTTCTGACATAAAGGCAGTTACCTCTGGTGTTCCCCAGGGGAGTGTTTTGGCCCCCAAGCTTTTTTCCATTTTCATAAACGATCTTCCACAGGTGGTAAAATGCAACATGCACTTGTTCGCCGATGATTGTGTAATTGCAAATGTTATTCAATCCCCTGCTGACTCTCTCACATTGCAAAAGGATCTCGATGAAATCTTGGTTTGGTGTGGGAAATGGGGTATGAGGTTAAACATTGGTAAATGTGTGGTTATTCACTTTACCACTAAAAATCACCCAATCTTAGGCAGATATTCACTGTCCAACATTGAGCTCCCTGTTGTAGATCATACCAAATATCTGGGTGTTACATTCACAAATCCTTGAACTGGGAAATGCAGATAAACATGCCGTTTGTAAAGCAAATTCAGCCCTTTACTTCATTCGACGAAATTTTCACAGAGCTTGTAAATCAGTTAAGGAAAAACTTTATTTTGCTCTGGTGCGCTCAGTTTTGGAATATGCTGCCTCTGCATGGGATCCCTACAGGGTCACTTTAGTTGAAAAACTGGAGAGAGTGCAAAGAAGGGCTGCACGATTTGTCTGTGGTAGGTTCGCTCCACTGGATAGTGTTTCGGAGATGTTGGAGAACCTAAATTGGACTTCTTTGGCATCTCGCAGAAAAATTTCAAGACTTGCTGGCTTATTTCTAGGATTAAATAATGTAGGTGGCTGGTCTGCTATAAAGCAGTTTCTTTTACCAGCAAACTATAGAGGGCGGCACGACCATGAATTTAAGCTTCAGACTAGGCCATGTTACAAAGATACTGGAAAGTACTCTTTTGCTTGTAGGACAGTCAATGAGTGGAATATGCTGAGCCCTGAGGTTTTTGGAACAGGTCGGGACTTTGGTGTGACAACGTTTAAGGGCAATGTAGCCTTGGCCCTCTCCCGCACTTAACCCAATAATGACTTGAGCTCCTCAAAGTCTCTTGCTGGGATTCAGGCTCAGTAGTTACCCGTGTGTGCTTGTGCTTGTTCACCCAATTCGTTTAGTTTTATTTTGCTGTGGCTTAAATTGAATTCATCCATTTGACTTTTAATTTTGATTTGACATGATGATTTGCGCCGGGACAGGGTCCCTGCAAATTAACAAATAATAATAATAATAATAATAATAATAAAAATTCACGGATTCCGGAAATGTTCCAGGCAATCTAGGATGTTTTTGGCCTGTCACTCCAATGGCCATCTTCGCAGGACACCCTGTCCTTCCTGGCTATCACAAAACATTTGGTTGGCCACAGTTGAATTCAGAGCAGCAGACAATCCTGGTGCTGCCTGCAGCTCACCATGGACATGCCTCAAAGAATACAGAAAGCAAGAGAAGGTACCTGATTGCAATTGGTATCTCATTTTTCTCCAACCACAATCCAATTGTCCAACCGGCATGACACCAAGTTATACAGAATCTTTAATTTTCATCAAAACAAAGCAAAAGTCAGTGGCAAAAGACAATGGTTTAACGTGACAAAATATGCCCGGATATTCTCCACTTAAGGGTACATTTCTACGAACTTTCTGATATCCCCTCGTATAATTCATGGCTGGCTGCAAGTTTCACCTTTGACCTGTGTATACTTCCACAACTTGGGACGCAATTAGAAATGATGAAAGTACAATGCTAAAACTTTCCATTCAGAAATACACTTGCAGCGGAGAGATCATGACGGGGGTAACGCTAACTCCGAGCTGCGAGGTAAATTTTTTCCATTGGAGCAGATGGCAAAAATTTACCTCGCAGCTCGGAGTTAGTGTTACATGGTTGCTACCAACCTGGAAAACCGGGAAAACCTGGAATACTCAGGGAATTTTTTTCGCACCCTGGAAAACCTGGAAAACTCAGGGATTTTTGGAAAAAACCCTGGAAAACTGAAAATTTTCAGAAAAACCAGCCAAAAAAACGGAAAACAGAATTCATAGCATTTTTTTCGTTTTCATTTTTTTTTTAAATTTCCAACGATGACACCCGAAGAACATTCTTGTCTTGCAATTTTTGTCTGCACCCTCCCATTTTTATCTTGTCCTCGGATAAAACCCTGGAAAAAAGCCCTGGAAAAAACTGAGAATCCTTCTGGAAAACCTGGAAAACTCAGGGAATTCCGATTTTTCGAAACAGCAGCAACCATGTGTTACCCCCGTCATGATCTCTCCACCGTTGGTGTAACCAACGAGACAGGATTTACGTTTGACCTCTCTTTTTCTACATGAAAGCAAACCAAACCTGACCTCACTGCCTATTGCTCGGTGTCCACCTATTGCTTTTTGTCAACAGACTACTTCAAGTCTGCCTGCTTGGCCCGGAAAACGTCCCAGAAGTTCGCGTATTCACATGCAGCTACTGATTGAAATGTTCGACCGAAATACCTAGTTTTCACAAAAGAAGTGTACAGTGCCGGGAAAATTAATGGAACCACACATGCAATTGAAATGCAGTTTCGGAAGTCAATGAAACATTTGATTTCGCGACGAAAATTTAGCACTAAAGTTTTTCCATTGTAGTCCAACCAAATGAAGAAGAAAAAAAATTGAAAGTGTCTTTTCTAAATTTTTTGCAATAAAATTGTTGAAACAAGACTTGTGAAACAGATGTCACAACATGTTGATGAAACACTACACTTTTTTCTTTGTGGAAAAAAAGGACGCAAGTGAAGGAAAGTTTCGGAGGCAACACCATTTCTGCGATTTAATCTACGTTAGTGGCTCCATTAATTTTCCCGATGCTGTACAAACTCACTTGCCGGTGTCACTTCAGCTCCAGGGATGCCGAGAAAGGTGCCAGCATTCTCATCAAACAGTCTCGAATCTGCAAAAATGATATTGGACGGAATGCATCAAATTGTGTCTGGTTCCACGATCCGTTTCTCAAACACTGTAAACAGTAAACGGATGATGCCTTTAAAGCATCGGTGCTTCCATCAAATATCCAGGCTTGCTTCACACTGCCTTCCACTGACTGATCATCAGGGGGTGGATCGTGGATCAGTGGGAGTGCTGCCATCACCTACAAGACAATCTGGACCGAAGCTCTATGCAGATTGCCCTGCATGGGCTCATATCACATGATGTTATTGTCAACCAGACCAAAAACCAGCAACTTTTGTGAAGTGGCTGGTAAGTCAAAAGTTGCTGGTTTTTGGTCTGGTTGACAATAACATCATGTGATATGAGCCCATGCAGGCAATCTGCATAGAGCTTCGGTCCGGATTGGCTTCTAGGTGGTGGCAACACTCCCACTGATCCACCCCCTGATGATCAGTCAGTGGGAGGCAGTGTGAAGCAAGCCTGGATATTTGACGGAAGCACCGATGCTTTAAAGCCATCATCCATTCATACTGCGGTAGGTTACCTAATTGACCTGCAATGAGAGATTTGTCTACCCACTCACTCAATGGACGACGTGATGTCTCCGTGTGAAGTGGAGTAGTCAAGTTGGTAAGTCAAAAGTCACTGGTTTTTGGTCTGGTTGACAATAACATCATGTGACTGTAAACAATTCCTGGTTTGAGGCCATTGTTGGATTGGATGTCAAGTTTTTCTAATGACGTTTCGACCTCCTGGAACGAAGTAGTCTCTCTCAAGTCTGGTGATGCAATACCAGCAGCAGCGATCATTTTACATCATCAGATTGGATCCAGCATCAAGCATAGGATCTTTGCCTTGCTCAATTCTACAGGGCAGCCCAAAAGTCTTTGGCCATGGGAAAAATGTAAATTTGCCGTTTTTATCATATTTTTTGATCTGAACTTGTTCTTGCTCTAACCACGGATGTCACGACCAAACAGGAACAACATGTGCATATTCAGGGATGCCCAAAGTCTTCGACCTTATCAAAAAATTAAATTTTCTGTTTTTGTCATGTTTTGTGATTTCTAACTTTTCTGGCTCCCACCATGGATGACACCACTCTATTAGATGCTAAAATTTCCGACTAAAGTCTTGACATCCGTGGTTTGTGCTAGAAAAAGTTTCAGATCACAAAATATGATAAAAATAGCAAATTTACGATTTTCCCAGGGCAAGTACAGGTTACTAGGAGTTACTTTTTTCAAAATGGTTACTAAAAGTTACTTTTACGAGGGAAGGTCAAGTTCCAATTGCACTTGCTAAGAAAATGAAATGCTACACTCTTGATTTTTGCTGCAGTGATGACTCATTATCATTGTACTCTCCTCGCAAAATTAAACCTTTCTGCCATCAGTGGAAGAGCTGCAGGAGTCTTTAATGTTATGCTTCCTGTTCCTCTCCAGAAAACCATTTTGCACTGCTTTTTTCAGCTCCTGAATCACTTGAAAACTTCCTTCCCTGGAGTTGCCACTTCAGGGAAGGAAAAGGGGTATCATTCCAAAGGTCCCAATTGAAGAAAATTGGTAGGATGCTGCAGAATTACAAAAAATTCAGTCATTCGCTGCCTAAACAGTCTCTTGGCTGGTGCTTCCCAGGGCATTGTTTTGCAGAATTGGCATATTGCCAATTCTTCAAAACAAATTCTGCAAAACAATTCTGACCGTGGAACTGCCGCGGAAAATTACCACAGAAAAAGCACCCATTTTAGAAATGCAAAGTGCTTTGGAGGGTAAGGCTAAAACACAACAAGTAACAAAATGCAACAAGTTTGAACGAAATCACAAAATATTGACTAGGCAAGTGCAAGCAGAACTTGACCAGCCCTCGTACAGAAAATTGGTTACTAAAACTACCTTTTTTGAAGATTCTGTTGCCTCTCCTTTAACCCTTGGCCCAAACAATGCCAAGATGTCGTGCCAGGTTGGTGGTTTTTCTGCCAATTTTGGACACGTACAGAGTGAACCAAAATTCTCAAACTTTTTTGGTCATGAACAGAGTGAACCAAAATACCCATCACTTCGGTCAGGTCATGTACAGGGTAAACCGAAATTTTCAAAATATTTTTTCTAAATTACCCCAATTTCATTTTGAGAATTTTTTTTCCACGGGGGGGGGGGCTTTTGCAGTTCCGAACATGCCATAAAAATTTCGGTCTACCTTGTTATCACCAATTCGCACAATCACCGCATGCAAGGTGATTTTTTGACAGGTATCAACAATTGAGTTCGACAACAAATTTCTTCTCTCTCGCCAACCATTTCGCAGCAGTTCAACTGGCTGCTCATTTCGCAGTTTACACTCGACCTGCATCGACAGGGTCACTCGCGAACCTTTCCGACTTTCATTACTCGGCCACACCGCAGTTGAATAGTGGCAAATAGTGTCATTTTTGTGCTCTCAAGTTGTTGTCCAATGTTTCCCGGTTTTGGGTTGTGGGTCGTGTTGATCCCAACCTTTTTAACATGCGATGCGGCCGGTCTGCATTGCAACCTTTTTGTTTTCAGTTTTAAACTTTAATAGCGAACCTTCGCTCGTTTTTACGTTTGTTGAGTTTTGTGAAATTTACCGTCTTTACTTACCATTTTCTTATCTTGCACAGCATTTAGGCTAACTAACCTTCAACAGGCCCTTGGCGCTCGCTTCTTTGAAGCGCTCTAAATACTGAGCACAAAAAACTGGATAAAACCCTACAAGTTCATCAGGTGACTTGTACGGGGTAAGTTTTCAAAGAGTATTTTGAGAGTGACCTTTTGCTATGTTTTGAGAAAGTAAATTGCGTTATATTCAAGCGTGGCCTTCAGCGAACAAAGGTGAGTAAAATCAGAACACACACATTTGCCCTCAAACTTCAGACAACACTTTAGTACTTGCAGCAGGCACAAGGTGAGTTCCTTGAAAAGTTAAACATCAAACCTTCTTATGGGTGCAAGTGGGAAAATGCCATCCTTCCGGTTTTCTCTGTATTTGCAGTTTTAAATACGGGATAAACAACAAGATCCGTTTTGAATTCTGGATTTCCACATGAATCAAGATCGAGCACGCTTCTTCTGAGGTCATCTTACCTTCTTCTAAAATCACCGGGAGAAAACAAATCCTGTCTGGCCAAATCAATGCTCGTTATGTTTCAGCTTGTGTTGAGAATAAACATTGGGAAAAATCTTGTATTATTATTATTATTATTATTGACAATTAATTTGCCAAGACACAGTCCGGCGCAAATTAACAAGGACAAATACATTCCTCGAAATACGGCTCTACAGCCTCGTCGTACAAAAAAAAGTCACAATGAAATTAAACCAAATTTGGAATCAATGCTCCTGCAACAATGAGACATCTAGAGGGCCATAGAGAATATTTCTTCTGAAAGTGTTTGAACTGATATTACTTCCATTTCCAAAGGTTCATGCATCCAGGGAGTTCCACTCTCGCACTGTTCTAGCAACAAAGGAAAACTTCCCAACATCCCTACAGACAGGTCCACATCTCAATTTGAATGCGTGATCGTGTCTACCTAAATAACCAGGGGGTAATAAGCTTTCTTTAATACTTGACCAACCACCTATGTTGTTTAGCCCCTTAAAAAGACCCACCAACCTAGACGCCTTTCTACGCTTGGCCAATGAGACCCAACCAAGAGCAGTCAACAAATTGGACACACTACGAGAAAATGAATAGCAACCAGTAACAAAACGTGCAGCCCGTCTTTGCACCCTCTCAAGTTTCTCAACCTCTACCAGGTGATAGGGATCCCAGGCAGCAGATGCATATTCCAGCAGAGAGCGAACAAGAGCAAAATAAACTTTTTCTTTGACGATTTTGCTCGCCCTAAAAAACGCACGCCTGACAAAAAATAGTGCCGAGTTTGCTTTACTAACAACATTTTCAATATGTTTACTCCAACTCAAAGTTTTTGTGAAAGTAACACCTAAGTAAGTTACACTGTCTGCTAAAGGCAAGTCAAAATTTGCGATGCCGTATTTTCCAATAAGAGGGGATGTTTTCCTAGTAAAAGAAACCACCACACACTTCTCAACATTGTAGTTGTCTGTCACTTCCATTGAGACTCATACGACTCGCCAATTGTCGTTCAACTTTGGCATGGAAAAATTGGCAGGAAACTGGTTACTTTTAGGTTACTTTTTAAATGGCTAAAAGTTACTTTTGTTACTTTTTTTTGCTCTGTACCTCGTACGAGCCCCGTTTTCCTGTAGCCAAAGACTTGGGCTACCCTGTATATCGGAGTTTTGCCTAGCCTGGGATTAGATCTTGATCTCTGTTAGGAAAAACCAGGCATTGTAGCACTGTATCACACAAGTAAATTCACCACCCTATTCAACTCACATTTCACAATCCCTCTAATCTTGCACAGCTTTCGATCAAAATGATGTTCGTGATTGTCAACTAAAATAAGAGCACATAGAAATTTGCATAAACATTAATCATCATTAATTAATCAATTAATCATGATTATTCAAGCATTAATCATGGTGTACGGTGTTTTTCCCGATGAATTATTATCCGACGTATTGCTGAAAGAATGCAACATGTTGTTTGCTGGAATATGCTGTTAA
>JASGXE010003881.1:0-27097 GCA_030068105.1 Sinentomon sp. SZTP_YWyxl
ATTTTTTTCATTTGGTTCCTTTCTTACATTTCTTGTTTCTTGTATTTCTTTTCTTTTTATTCTTTTTAAAGGCTGCCTCTTTTGAGGTTGCTTTGCTTCCTTTTCATCCTTTTTTCTCGTTTCTTTTTTTCTTCTGTTTTAGAATGTCAAGGTGAGCAGTTGGATGAACTGTGGTGACGGATGTCTGATGAGCTCGAGAGATGACGCGGAGTGAAGGACGAGGGAGGTGTTGGTGATGACGATAACCTAGCCTGGAGGATGATTGATTGACGCTGAGCCGATAAGGAAGGATTTAGCCAAGATTCAGAGCTAAGTTTTCTGTTTCTCTTTCATTCATTTTTGTCTTTAGGTAGGAGGTAGGCCTAACTTAACTTATTTTGGATTCCAGGGCAAGAGGAGCTTTGAACATGTTTGTGAAGGAGCAGTCTCGCTGTGGTATTTGACGTATTTCTATCTTTCGTCTTGTCTTGTCTTGTCTTTCGTCGCGGCGTTCCTTGAGGTGCCTTTTTTTGAATTGCGGCATCAACCGGAGCGTGAAACTTTGCATTTTATTTGAGAGCGATTTCAACCAGACGCGTTTTTTTTCAAAACCGGTATAAAAAGAATTTTAACACATTTTCGTCCGGTGTTAACATTTTTGAAAAGGTCGTTACGCTCCGGTTGTGGATAATTTTGTCTCAGCCAATCAGCGATCGAGATTTTTGGACGGGAGTTTTCCGTTTGTTATCGGTCGAAGCTCCGCCCCGGCCGGTATAAAAAGAATTTGAAAATATTTTGGCCAAAAAAAAAGGCGCCTTTTTTTTGGGCACAAGCGCAAAAAAGGCACAAGCCTTTTTTTTGCGAAGCGGTGGCAAAGATGCCAAATGGCAAAAAGCGGTGGCAATGCAAAAATTCCAAAATTGATGACGTCGCAATTTGAGACGACGTGATTGGCTGTTGCGAGCTCCTGGTCCGCGGAAGTGGATTGGAAAAAAAAATTTTGCGTTCCTTGGCTGGCTGTGTGTCTGAATTTGTGATGAAAATTTCCAATTGTGACCCGAGTTTGATGTTCTTCGATTTCGTTCAGCTTGGAAATTTTTTGGTTTGTGAAGGGATCATGCGGCTTTTTTTTTTTTTTTTTTTATCCCCGGTCAGACATGCATCATTTTTTTGCCTCGGCAATTACCTACCACAACAACAATCAAGTCGTCGTGTTCTCTCACCGAGGCAGCAGTATCTTTTGTGTTAAGACGCCGTCGCGATCGGCAATAAAAAAAAACATGGTTTCAAGTGCAAACCATCGGTGCAGGGAGATTGCGGTTCAGTTTTAGAAACCCATGGTGGGTATTGTCAAGAAATGTGGCCAGAAAAATAAAAATAAGAGAACACGAACCAGGTCAGGTGACGTGAAGATACCAGCATGGCATTGTCCAGATGGTGACAGTCCAACAGCAGGCTCGGATGAATAGACAACACAACAACAAGAAATCAATTTAGTCACAAATATATCAATTTCGGTAGGTACCTCAATTTGTAGTGCATGAAAACATGGAAAAACATGGAAAAAAAGGAAAAGGCACAATTAGCATATATCTCCAAGGAAGCGAAATGGGGGCATGCTCAAAGAAACCTATACAGTACGTTTGTTATAACGTGCACGTGCTGCATGGTTTTAACGCGCTTTATCAGCGTCTTCAATTTGCCACCTTTGCTGCCATTCCATTTCGGCTGCTGAAAAGTGGATCATTGAAGGCGTGGTGCAGGGTGCGAGGCTAAGGTGGATAGTTTTTTGTGCGCAGGTGTGGGTGCAATTTTAAGGGTTGTGCAATATTCAAGCGTTGCATAATGCTTCCACTAAGCACCCAGGTCTTGGATGAGTAGTGTAGCGTTCCCGTGCTGCATTCCTTGGTTAGGTAGGTATCATTCCCTTGTTAAGTATAGGTGTCTGTTTCACGTGACTTAAATTATGTACTAATTCTTCTTTTCCCACTTCTCTAGGAGGGAAGGGTTGGGCCTCACTTGTCACCAAAATGGTGAAACACTGACTCTTGAGGAGCAGAGAGCCTGGAGGCAGGCCTGTCGGATCTTGAATTTTATTGTGGTAGCTGAGATCAGGCTGAACTATTGTTCCTTTGAGTGAGAATCAGCACTCTGGAGGATTGTTATTCCCAGTTTTTGGATAAGCATTGAATAGCATGTATCTGAATAGACCATTGTTTTCTCCGATCACTCATTTGCTTAAACGCTTTGCTGATGTCTCTGTTAAAGAGTGTTATAAACAGTACCATCGTCATCATTAACCAGGAAGGATAACCGCCAGTGTTAAACAGAGGTTCCCAAGAGAACTGTCCGTGATCATCAGTGCCATCAGGACTCAGTGCCAAATGGATTCCAAAATTGTCTGTGATATTTCAACTAGTCTTACTTCCCTTATCATTTTTGTTTTACAATTATTATCAAGAGGTGCAATATTGTTTCTTAAGAGTTTTATTCCACTGAATTTTACCTATTTGCATGTTTTCAAAAATTGCTTTTAATGTGTTTGTTTTTGTCTTGCTTCCTTGGCCAAGGGATTGTTCAGGTTTACCCATTCCCATTGTTGTTTTAGTCAGCACAGCTTGGTCTGCTCAATCAATCAACATGTAACACCATTTTTTTTCCTCCTTATTACTTGAATAAAATTAGGTCTCAGCTGCCATGGCACAATGGTGATGGAATAACTGAGTATAGGTCTAGGTCAGGATATACCTAGGAGTCTATCTCTGCTTGGGCCGTGATATTTGGCATTTGCCCTGACACACTGAATTTACTGTGATTCTTTTGCATCAACTGGCCATAATCGGATCTCATACAGATCTCATCTCAGAGAAGAAGAGAGTGGAGGACAATTGCAGAGGTTGGTGATCTCAATGGGTACATTGTTAGGCACCTGAGGCTTTTGAAAGTCTTAAAGCAGTTTCCTCATGCCCGCGGTCTCTCTTTTTCGTTATATGGCGCCCAACGTGAAAATGTTTACTGCCGAAGGATTTTCAAGAGTAAGGGGTATCTGTTGAGATCACATACCACTGTTTCTCTTATGCCTGTGGATTTGAGTAGCTTGATACTATGAAGCAATAATTCTCTTTTCAATCATTTGGCCTAAATTGCTTGATGAAATTTTGTGAGCCATTTGTCATGTAAAGGCAGGGGGCTTGATAGGTTTTTGGTTCTTCAGCAATTTGACTTTGCACCATCGTTCATGGTTCCTCCGGTTCTTCGAGATATTCTGAGGATGAACTAGGTATAGAGAGGCAAGGCCGTACAGAATGCAGGGTGATTCAGTTGTTGGGACAAACATGGCTTCCAATGACATTGATTGTGAAATTTCAGGGCCAAATTTTGGAAGTGAGGCTTCTCAGGATATAGATAGAGATGTGTCATTTCAAAAGAAGTTGGATAGTTTAATTGATGCCATGAGTAGGTTGTCATCTCATGTGGTAGCCAGAGATGCAGAAGTTGATAGCAAACTTCAAATGGTTATGGAGGGATTGGATTGTAATGCTGATGGAATGATTCACACCTTTGAACATCAGGATACAGCAGTTCCATTGCGATCAGGTGATGTGGAGGCTTCTGTTCCTTCAGGTCTGACTTCTAAATTGAGAAAGGAACTAAAAATTCAGCCACCGAGTTTTGATGGTAAACCAGATGCAAATCCCATTGCTTTCATACAAGCTTGCATCCAACTCAAACTTTCTCATGAGGTTTCAGATAAGGATCTGCTGGATAATCTCAGATATTTGTTGAAGGAGGGTGCTTTGACCTGGTTCAATCTCATTAGGAACACCATTATTTCCTTTGAACACTTCAAATCCATCTTCCTCAAGACCTTCATATCGACTGATTATATGTCCCAAATCAATACCATGTGGCATAATCTGGAGCAAGGTAATTGTGAGAATGCAGTGGATTTTATTATGAGAGTTGCTACTCTTGCTGATCTAGCTCTCAACAAGATGGACGAGCAGGCCATCATTGCACAGGTTCTACAGGGATGTAATCGCAGGCTCAGGTCATTCATTTCTGGCTCGTATTTTGATTCCTTGGCATACTTCATTATGGAGGTTAAAGCAGCTGAAGATCGATCCATCAGCAACATGGTAGCCTATAATCCTCATGTTGTCAGTGTGCAGGATTTGTTGAAAGGTGCTGGGGGCACAGATGACACAGCAATTCCGGAAGTGAATTCAGGGAACATGCGTATAAGCCGGGTATCTAGGAGTGGCATAGGTGATGGAGACAATTGCAGGCAGCACAGGCCACAACACAATGGCTATGCGGATAACAGGCTTGTGCAACAGAGCAACTGGAATTCTGGTCAAGGTTATCGTCAAGATAATGTTGGAAGTCAACGCTATTGGCAGGATAGAGGCTCTGGTATTAATAACTATCAGGCACATGGGAACAGATATGGCCAGCTGCAGAATTCACAGTATGGGCAGCATAATCACAGTGGGTCATTTATTGGTAGGCCTCGAGTCAGTGTGAACTTGGTCAATGCTGAGGGTGGTGGTCACAACAGGTCGTTTCAGGGAAATGGAGACCGGGACTGCGAACGGCAGTAGGTGTCTCAGTCCCAGGGTCAAAGACAAAATCCAGTAGCCGGTGTTGTCGAAAATCCTACTCTGTGACGGTGATCAATTCTCATATAAAGGATAATAACATGGAAGCCTATTACCAGTATTTATTGAGGCATTGTGTGCCGGGCGAAAGTGGGCAGAAGCTATGGAAGCCGATGTTGAATTCTCAAAGAAAGAATGTTCCGAGGAAGGAAAGAGGTCGAGATGTTCAGGATGAAATTGCAAGGAAGCCAATACTTTTTGCATCGTACCGTAAGCCATTTGGCGATAATATTCATGTTGTAACGGAAGTAAAGCCTGTTCAAGATGCGACGGAGGAAGATATTGGTCAAATTAACAAATCTGATGGAGTACATCTGAGTGTGGATAAGAATGAGGATTTGGGAGCCACAATAATAGATGTGTTATATGCAGATGATTCTTTGGGGACCATGGATCCAGAGACAATGAGAGAATGTGTTAAAGTCAATCTGGTCGTTAAACAATGTGATGGGTGTGAAGAGGAGTTGAAGGATGATGGGGTCACCAACGGAGCCAGCATGATTCCACAGATCAGTGATGCGGAGGTGGATGAAGTGTGTCGTGTGGAGTCTCTTTGTGGGGAATCTGAAGGTATCGGATGTGAGGACAGACATAGGAAACGAGTAGGTTGTGGTGGAAAGAATGGTCAAAGGGGATATCCTATGCTACCTCTTCATTTTGGTAGCATATCATTTCCCGCTCTAGTAGACACAGGAAGTCCGGTTTCTTTGATGCGATATGATATTTATCACAAGTATTTTGGTCATCTTCCCCTTCAACAATCTAGATTGAGTCTTGCCAGCTTTACCAAACAAGAGTGTCAATACAGGGGTTGTATTCAGTTGTCATTGGCTCTGCATGGAGAGCGAGCAGGCTTCACATTTTTTGTTTTGGATAAACTTTCAGCTAGATTCATTGTTGGTTTGAACATAATTAGGCATTTTCAGATTGTTCTGGACTTTGAGAAAGAGATGTATACTGTTGCAGGGAAGAGCTATGATTTGCTTTGTTTGTCAAGGGAACAGGAGGAGAACACAACACATTGCCACATGATACAGAGAGATGTAGTTGAGAAAATGGGTAGAGAGGAGTCATTGGACTTTGATGCCAAGGATTTGTGGGCTGCTATCACAATTGATTCAGACACGTCATACCTGAGGGATGTTGACATGTGTAGTGATACTCTTAAGGATGTTAGGTTTGGAGACGCTCTGTCCGCTGAGGAATTGTCAGGTTTCAAGCACATTTTGGAGCAGCACTCCATTCTGTTCCGGCAAGAGATTGGGTCCATTCAGGATAGTGAATTCAAGATACAACTTGTGAGGAATGATCCAATCAGGCTTGCGCCATATCCAATGAGCCCTCAACAGGAGGAGGTGTTAGAACAGATTGTTCAGAAGTTACTTGATCAGAATCTCATTGCACCCAGTCAGTCTCCATATGCAGCTCCAGTTATTCTTGTCAAGAAGAAGGAACCAGGGAAGTATAGGCTCACAATCAATTACAAGAAGCTCAATAAACAGACAGTCTCGGTTTGTTCGCCACTTCGTAGACCTGACTCCATCTTTAGGATGTTCTCTGGGTCTGAGGTATTTTCACTTCTGGATATATCGGACAGTTTTTACAATATACCTATCAAAGATCAGGCAACAAGGGATATGTGTTCTTTTGTGACGCCATTTGGTCAGTATTCTCCATTGAGAATGATGCAGGGTTTGAAGAATAGTTCTCCGGTTTTCCAAGCAGCTATCAATAAAATTTTGCATCCACACAGACATTATGCAGTGGCTTTCATTGATGATATAATAATTTTCAGCAAAAATCTTGAAGAACACAGGGTGCATTTAGCTCAAGTATTGTTTGCTTTGCAGGAGAGTGGTGTGTCGTTGAACAAGAAATGTCATATCGCAACCAAAAGTGTTGAATATCTTGGGCACGTCATTTCTGGGGGAAAGGTAACTCCAAATCCGGATAAAGTGAAGGCTATCTTGGACATTCCAGTTCCAGATACTGTGAAGAAGTTGCAGAGTTTTTTGGGTGCTGTGGGTTTTTTTGTTAAACACATACCTTGTGCATCGGATCTTATGGAACCTCTGAATCAATTGCGAAGGGGGTCCACACCGAAGAAATTCAGATGGAATGCAGAAGCGCAAGTATCATTTGATGCCTTGAAGAAGGTTCTAGCAGAACAAATTGCCTTGTACATCCCGGTTTCTGGTCGGAAGTACAGACTTACAACTGATGCATCCTCAGTGGCCATTGCAGCTATGCTTAGCCAGGTGGACAATCTTGGTAATGAGTACCCTGTTGCCTTTTATAGCAAATGCTTGAAAGGATATCAAAGGAATTGGCCGTCAACTGTTAGTGAGTTATATGCAGTGGTTATGGCGATTGAGAAATTTCATACCTTTCTTCAGGATGAACAATTTGAGGTCTACACGGATAATACAGCAGTGACGTATCTTCATTCATTTAAAACATTGAGAGGCAAAATAGGTAGATGGGCGATCAAACTCTCTTCATATGACATGGTGTTGAAGCATTGTCCAGGCAAGCAGAATGTTTTAGTTGATTACTTCAGTCGAGTTGTTTCTCCAGAAGCATTGAACTATAGGATGTCAAAGAAACAGGTTTGTCAGGACAGAGTTTGTGAAGTTCATTCAGACAGTGTTTTTGTGGCTCTTGTAGATGTTGATGCTGATCTCAACATGTATGATGGTTTTGCTCAGGTATTTCAATTTGAGGAGAATAAGGCCTCCGGAGATTCTGCTTGGATTTTTGGTTTTGCTCATCTGGTTTTGGTTTTGGCTTTGTCTTGCTCGTATGAGGATTATTGTAGTATTGCTCGTCATTTGTTGAATGTTTTATGAGAATCGGTTTCCGTGTACTCAGGTTTCGAATGGCCAGGTGTTTAAGCTTTTATATCCTTTTGCCACGTTTTCAGAAGAGATATTGAGTGAGGTAATACATGGGCATACCATGGAAGAGGTCATTGCAGCTACATTGATGTTGAGTGATTCTTTAAATAATGGGCAAAAGTTTCCATCTGTGGTTGTGGACTTGGTGCAGAAGACAGTAGCTGATTGGTCTTGGAGAAATGATGCAAAGTAGATCCATTTCCTCTGGTGAAAGTGTGCATACTTTTGGTTGTTTGTTTCTGCTTTAGGTTGGGTTTTGTTTTGATCTGTTCTGCAGGTCAATTTTGTGGTACCATGGTGCAGGTTGGTACCCAACCTAATACGTTTGTGAGGTGTCGCCATGGTGGAGATGGGGGCCTGCTGAATGGTCTGAACTGGTCCCGGATTTTGGTTGGTGTTACCTCTGCAAAGCCGCTCGTTTATGAGTGGAAATTGTGACTTGCAGGGGTGATACTGGCTACTGGTGCTGGTTTGGGTCTGAAGGCAGGTTGGGAGCCCATTTCCTGTTTCATTTGTTTTCTTTTCATTTTGTTTCATTCTTTTCTTTTGGTTTTGTGTGGATGTTGCATGAAGAAAGAAAAAGTTTGATTTTTTTTTCTTCATCATGCACGGTGGTGCATTGTCAAGTTTGGAGGGGGGCATGTAGCGTTCCCGTGCTGCATTCCTTTGTTAGGTAGGTATCATTCCCTTGTTAAGGTAGGTGTCTGTTTCACGTGACTTAAATTATGTACTAATTCTTCTTTTCCCACTTCTCTAGGAGGGAAGGGTTGGGCCTCACTTGTCACCAAAATGGTGAAACACTGACTCTTTGAGGAGCAGAGAGCCTGGAGGCAGGCCTGTCGGATCTTGAATTTTATTGTGGTAGCTGAGATCAGGCTGAACTATTGTTCCTTTGAGTGAGAATCAGCACTCTGGAGGATTGTTATTCCCAGTTTTTGGATAAGCATTGAATAGCATGTATCTGAATAGACCATTGTTTTCTCCGATCACTCATTTGCTTAAACGCTTTGCTGATGTCTCTGTTAAAGAGTGTTATAAACAGTACCATCGTCATCATTAACCAGGAAGGATAACCGCCAGTGTTAAACAGAGGTTCCCAAGAGAACTGTCCGTGATCATCAGTGCCATCAGGACTCAGTGCCAAATGGATTCCAAAATTGTCTGTGATATTTCAACTAGTCTTACTTCCCTTATCATTTTTGTTTTACAATTATTATCAAGAGGTGCAATATTGTTTCTTAAGAGTTTTATTCCACTGAATTTTACCTATTTGCATGTTTTCAAAAATTGCTTTAATGTGTTTGTTTTTGTCTTGCTTCCTTGGCCAAGGGATTGTTCAGGTTTACCCATTCCCATTGTTGTTTTAGTCAGCACAGCTTGGTCTGCTCAATCAATCAACATGTAACACCATTTTTTTCCTCCTTATTACTTGAATAAAATTAGGTCTCAGCTGCCATGGCACAATGGTGATGGAATAACTGAGTATAGGTCTAGGTCAGGATATACCTAGGAGTCTATCTCTGCTTGGGCCGTGATATTTGGCATTTGCCCTGACACACTGAATTTACTGTGATTCTTTTGCATCAACTGGCCATAATCGGATCTCATACAGATCTCATCTCAGAGAAGAAGAGAGTGGAGGACAATTGCAGAGGTTGGTGATCTCAATGGGTACATTGTTAGGCACCTGAGGCTTTTGAAAGTCTTAAAGCAGTTTCCTCATGCCCGCGGTCTCTCTTTTTCGTTATAGTAGGTACCTACGTGAGAGCGCGGATTGTTCAACGAATAAAGTGAGGCAAGCACACAGCGTTCATTGTCGTCATCAGTGGCACTTCTTGCACAGCCTGGCCTAGGAAGGTTGCTGCAATTGCCCACGGCTACCAACTTCCGATAGTTCCGTACGGCAGTTGTCCGATGCGGGTCAAGTCGTCGTGGAAGTATGGATGTCTTTTATGAAACAAAGCTGCAGCTTTCATTAACTAATCTCTTGAGAGACTTGTTGGTCCCGAAGGTCGAAAGCAACGCATCTTCGACTCCCCTTTTTTCCGGCCCTATACCTATTCCTGAGAATGCCCAAGCTTCCGCTAAAACCAAGCTCGTGAGCTTCCGCCCACTTCCTGCAGTGTTCATGACCAGCAGAACTCCAACAGAAAAAGCTACTGATAAAAAGCTGGACCACCCAGTACTGAGGATGGGTCCTGTTGGCTTTACCTTGAAAACTCGAGCAGCCAGCAGTCAGGCAAGCAATTAAATTAAAAAATGATAACGAAAAACAGACGAGCCGAGCTCTCTCATTGGCAAAAGGTGGACAATCAGACGTCAAGCATGTGCACCGATTTTCAGCCTTACAGTATACCTACCTAGGCCTACCTATTACCTACCTACTAGGGCGATAAACTGAGTTTTGGCTTTATGACAGATAAAAAACTGGCCTCTGATAGGTTTAACATGTCATGAGAAATGCCAAGTTTGTTCCAGAGAAACACGTAGTTGTTTAGGAAGGAAAACCTAGAGACATTTTTGGAAAGGGAAGGTGGGATAAATGAAACGAGGTCACTGGCCCTCGTCGACCCTGTGTTTTTGACCAGGGTGCAACAGCATCCTGCCCATCCTCCCTCACCACGGACACATTTTCGAAAAATTGAAACACCCCTGAGCTTTCTCCTCTTAGCAAGGGATTCCCAGCCCAGCTCTTCCCTGAGCAATGTCACACTGGAGTGAAAGGAGAAGTCCCCAGAAACAAACCTCACTGCCCTGCGCTGGACAGCTTCAAGTGCATCAATGTGGCACTGAAGATGAGGATCCCAGGTCGTTGTTGAATATTCTAAGATGGAGCGAACCAATGAGAAGTAGAGTATTTCCTTTACCTTTCTGGAGGCGTGGGAATAGTGTCGGATAAGAAATTTCAGTTGATTTGATGCCCGTTTTACCATCTGACTTATATGAAGTCCCCAGTTCAGGGCAGGATTGAAATGAATGCCAAGGTACGGTATTTGATATTGTCTGGGCGAAACAACACAGAGGAACCAATGAAATAATCTGAGATGGAGGGATGTGTAGATGAAGCAAATGACATAACAGATGTCTTTGCGACATTTATACTCATTTGATTCTCATCACACCATTTGACTATGGAATCTAGGTCATCCTGAAGGGCTTTGGAATCATCTGGAGACCTGATAACTCTGTAGAGGACTATATCATCTGCACACAACCTGATGTTGGAGATGACAATATCTGCAATGTCATTAATATAAATGAGAAAGAGGAGAGGGCCACACACTGAGCCTTGAGGAATGCCACTAGTGAGTGGGTGGGCCTCTGACAGATCGTTGCAAACGAGAACCTGGAACTGCCTGTCAGAGATAAAATTTTTAAATACTGCGGGGTCAGCAGCCAGCAGCAAAAAGTGGCGCGACCCCTCATCGCCGACGCGATGAGGCCACGAAGGAGGCCAGAAAACAAAAGACCCAATAGTGAGTGAGTCGGAGCGCATGAAAAAGAAAATCCAACAACACAGCATCATCAGGGAATAGGGATGCAATGTTGTTAGCATCTCAGGAGGCATTTGCAAAAAAAATAGCATCACATACCCATGTTCAATGTTTCATCGTTTCCAATTCGTCAAGATGACAGGTCGTTGGATTGAGAATCATCACATTGGAAATGTTGAGTCAATTCCGGTGTCGTATCATCAAAAACAGCACAATGAAAAATTGAACAGTTTTGCGTGTGCAAGTGCAATTTCCAATTTAGACATATATGAGAAAAAGAAGAAGAAAAGAAAATTAAACATTTGTAAGGTCGTACAAATACGAGCCAAACATTTATTGGAAAATGTAGGGGGGTCATACCCTAACCTAAGAAGAACCTACCTATCTGTGAAAACAATGTGATCACCTAGGATAGGCCTAAGAATCTCTACAAGATGAGAGATGTGGTATGGTACCTTCAAACTGACAAGTTCAGCTTATTTGGAGTGGCAATGCCATCCCCAAGAATTTTCAATGCATGGGGATGCAGCCCGGCAGGCATCAGCTGGCAGAGCATCAGGAAATGAGCCAGAAGTTCTCGCGCCGAAGCGGTAAGTAGATCCTTCCAGCCCACTTCCATCAGCTCTACCACTGAATGTGGGTTTTGCCTAGGTAGGAGCACAACCTGAATAGTGTATATGAACCGAACCCCGGACCCCGGCCAGGTCGTCCATTGCTTCAGAGTTTAGGCTTAATCAGTTTAGGCTTAATGATTGACCGAAATTTTGCCTCAGGTAAATGGACCATTTCAGAGGAGATAAAGAGCTTGTTCCACAAGAAAAGGTATCGGTTTATGAAGGAAAACCTATCCACGTTTTTACATAAAACAGGGGGGGTGAAGGAAACGCAGGTCCCTGCCCTTGTTGAATTGTTGTTTGGGGAGAGAGATAAGGTGCAATCCCCCCACCCACCCTCACCGAGGATACATTTCCTGAAAGCTGTGATGCCATGCAGCTGCCTTCTCACATCAATTTGAGAGCCACAGGAAAAGATTTTCAGGAATTCTCAGACTAGATAGCTTAGAGAGAAGAATAGGTATTGAGACTTTGTCAAATGCCTTAACCAGGTCAATGAAAATTGCATCAGACTGCCTGGACTCTCCGAGAGCAGTGGCGATATCATGCACAAAACTGGTCAGTTGGGATTCGCAAGAGAACTTGCTGCGGAAACCGTGCTGATGCTGAGAGAAGAATTTTTGACCCTCGAGCAGCCGATATAAATAGCCGGCTACCATCTTTTCCATAAGTTTTGCTGAAGAGCTGATACGACTTATTGGTCGGAAGGAGGTAGTGGAAAGAAGCTGGCCACCTTTAGCTAGTGGTATCACAATACTCATTTTCCAATCAGTTGGGATTACATTTTGGGCCAAGGATACTGAGAAGAGCACAAAAAGGAAAATTTTTAGTTTGTCGCAGTGGTTTTTAAGGAATGCCATAGGTATGGAATCAATGACACTGAAAGTGGAGTTCTTTGATGTTTTGATCGCTTTAACCACCGCTTCCAGGGAAATCAAATCAGCATCACGGAGAAAAGGTTGAACTCGGTTGTGGGTGACAGTGGATGCAGCAGGAATCTTTGGGTTGAGATAGCTCTTCAGAGCCAAAGCAAAACAGCTACTCACCCAGCATTGGCACCAGAGGGACATTGACTGGAAGTTTTGCTATTGTGGAACTTCCAAAACTGCTTTGATGTGATGACATCATTGATTGCAAGTTTCTGAACAAAGTGTGCCTCAATGAAATTCAGATTGTTTTGGTAATCCTTTAAAGCAGCAGCATAAAGAGGGAACAGATCCTGGTTTGAGGAGCAGGAAGAAAAAAGGTTTAACATTTTGAAGTATTTTTGGCGAAGACTGGCATTAAACCAAGGTGGGAAGGACAGATTTCTAATTTTAATTGGATCCCGCCTAGGAACAAAGTGATCAATGGTCAAAGTGCAAACTGTCTTGAATTCAGTCCAGAGCTGGTCAACTATGGGGTCAAGGTTACAGAAGTCAAGTAGAGCAAAGTCAAGTAATCTATCGACAGCATCCCTGTCGTATTTGTCAAAAAGATATGTTCGGCCAAGGTCACTTTGGTGGGAAGGGAGAGGCTCAAGCATGTCAGTGGGTCGAGTTACAATGTTCACAGCCTGACTCGGAGAAAACCTGTCACATAGGCGTTGCAATCCTTCTGGATAAATACAGTCTGCTGGACAAGGGAGGACATTGAGGTTGAAGTCACCCATGATGAAAATTGGCGAGCTACAATGATGTGACTGCAGGCACGGAGTGATTGCTGCCAGGAACTCTAAATAAATTGCAGTGAAGCAGTTAACAGACTCGCTGGGAGGTCTATACAGCAGCAAAAGATAGGCGGGAGGATAAGAAAATCCAAGAGAAACTACAATAAATTCAAATGCTTCGCTGCTGTAAACAAGCTTGGGCTGCAGGGAATGTTTCACTCCCAGGAGTACCCCTCCACCAGTTCTCAAGCGATCTCTACGAAAAACTATATATTTTTGGGGAAGAATGTCATTTTCCGTGCACGAATCATCGAGCCAAGTCTCTGTGACAGCCACACAATCAGCATCGATAGAATCGAGAATGGGCCGCAATGCATAACGCTTAGGAAGGAGGCTACGAGAATTAAAAAGCAACAATGAAAGGGTGAATTTTATAAATTGGGGGAATGGAGCAAATATTCATGTTAAAATTCATTCCCGGGTTACCTAGAAAGGCAGTTGCATTGAGGTCGTTTATGAGCCTGGTGAGAGACAAAAGAACCTGGGGGGCAGTTGAATGAATTATGTAGATTTCCCCGATGACAAAGTTGACTAAAAGGTGGTTACAGCTACCCATGCTTTGTAAGCATTGCTGAAGAATTGGATGCACCCCATGAACATCTAGGCCATCCCTCCACCTAGTAAATCTGGAACATGCTCCTACCTTGTCAAAAAATGGGAACAGACGTTTTAAATTTGAGTTTCCAATTGAGATGACAACATCCCTTTTCGGCCTATCATTATTGGTGGAAAAGGGGGTGACAGGGTCAGCCTGATGCTGCCTGTATGGGTCCTGGGATAAAGAGCCATTTTTTCTGGCAGAGCGGATAGGTCTCGCATTTCTCGCAGGTATGCTTCCAGTTGAACCTTCCGCAGTCAGCCCTGCAACATGTGAATGAGGAGCTGATGCTCCTGACTTGCACAGCTCCAACACCTGCGCTTTGAGAATGGAGATGTCAGCTGCTATGGATGGACAAGGTGGTGGTGGTGGTGCTGGTGGAGACTTGAGTCTGTGCAGCTCCAGCATCTCTGCTTTGAGTTTGCAGACTTCGGCCCTGAGTGTAGCCACTTCAGCTCTATGTGGGCAAGGTGGTGGTGTGGGCGGTGGTGGTGGAGATTTGGGACTGCTCAGCTCAAGCATGTCAGCTTTAAGGTTACAGATTTCGGACCTCAGTGAAGCCACTTCAGCTGCAAGGGTGCACAGCTTGCAAGTGTATGGCAGGGCACCTGCATCCTGAAAGGACACAGACAGACCAGATTTGTAGTGGGCTGTTGTATTCTGCAATTCTTGAAGGTACTTACGTGCCCTGTGTTGTTCCTGTTCCATTTCGGCAAAAATTACCAACACTGAGTTAAGAAGGAATTCCGGCCAGTGACGTGGCCACCGCCATTTTTTGTTTCCCACTTCGATTTCTCCTTACCCCATCCCAATCTGAATTCTGAGCTTGAAATGACGACTAACCAAACCTAAACTTTCCCTAACCCGAACCTAACCCTTCAAGACCTCACCAGCAGGACTGAGGTTCAGCGTTTTAGTCAGTTCCCCATGAAGGCAAAAAGGGAGGCTCAAGTCGGGTGTGACTAAAACGCTGAACCTGCTTGTCTTGCTTGTCCTGCTGGAAACCTGCTTGTCCTGCTGGTAATGGTTCAATAGGTCAGGTTATTGTTAGATTATAATCTAACAATAACAAGTGTGTATATACTGGTGGTTTTGGTTTCTTTGGTTTTAAGCCAGAAAATAAAGACAGAGAACTCTTCTCCGTACCCTTGTCTGTCCCCAGGAGGAGATCTTACGGCACTATGTTGCTAACTAGATCCCGTTATAACAACAGTCACGGGAAATATTCCTTGCAATCAATTGGGGTTGTGTTGTGGAATAAGCTTCCAGTGGAAATGCGCCTCTGTCAAAACCTTGTATGTTTTAAAAATCAATTAAAAAGAAAAATGGTTGCTGAGCAATTATTTTTTGAATACCAGCATCTTTGACCACAATTCATTATTTTTCAAGAAAGAGACCCGAATGAAAAAAAATAAAAAAGGATAGAGAAGAAGAAAGAAAAAAAAGAAGGAATGGTTGATGAGTAATATCTAACTAGCCGGCTGCGCCGGCAACAGCCGGCAACTAAAATGCGTATACGGAAAATCCGGCGTATAATTTGAGAATCCTAATTTCTGCTTATCCTTATTAGGTACCTATACACAACTTCAATATCACAGTTCCTTTTTTAAACAGAGCGCCTGTCGTGAATTGCCAACTTTTCGGGCTCTATTCGCTTTTTATGGGTAAAATGGAAATTTCAACCTAAAAAAAAACACCACCACTGGAAACTCAACCTTCGCTAATTTGAGCTGCTTGGGTCGTCAAAAAAAAAAAACCTCGCACTCTTATGTGTTTTCATGGCACATGACTGTCGTTGTTAGCTGTTTTTTTGCTGCTTTGTTGTGTGGGAATTATTCCTTTTGCCTTTGCGTAAGGATGGTAATTTGCATACACTGTTAAAATTTTCTATTGATTCATCGCACCCTGTTCCGCATCGAGCGGGTGTCTGACCAAACATCGGACCAAAGGATATTGTATTCGGACTAAAACTCATTCGATTCAATAGCCGATCGAACATTCGGCCTGCTAGACGTGGGTATAAAGTTTGGTTTCGTTATGAATTAAGTTCGAATGTCATCACCAACAAATATCCCGCTCAAAAAAACCATTCGGACACTCGGGTAACATGCTCGGGTAAGAAAATGAACTCGGGTAAAATGCAACGCGAACAAACAAACTGATAATGAAGCAACAATTGCCGATTTATCCCATGCGAAGCTCTTCAATCGGTCGATGTTGGAGCAAGTTAGATGTCAGTGCTACCATCTCAGTTACGAACACGGACTTTCTGCACCGCACGTTTACCCGGCTCCTGCGGTTCTCTTCCGAAATTTTAATAGCAAAAATCCCGCAGTGAATTATTACAGCGATGTTTCAAATGGAAACAGTCGGCGGGGTGTTATCGCGTATAGTGGCAGAATTCCAGTCTGCTGAGGAGAAGTCTGCGGTTCGATATCCAGAGGGAAGGAAGAGTCCAGAATTTTTCAGAATCCAGCAAAGTTTTCGAGAAATATGATAACAAAAAGAAAGAAAGATCCGAGTCGGCGGGTAAACCAAATATCGGATGTTTCATTGCAAACAGCCATTGTTTTGCTAGTTTTGGAGAGAAATTCAATGACATGAGCTGGAAATTCTGAAAAAATACTCTTTCTCGGACGGTTTAAAAAAATAGTTTATTTTTTTCTTACCTAAAGCTGTATCTGAACGTGACCTAACAGCGGTTTTACAAACCCTGCCGCGACTTTAGATGGCGGAGAGCGTTTTGTGCAGGAATGCTCGATTGGGGCCCTTCACTCGCACAAAGAAAATGTTGATTTTTTCTCACCGAAAGCTATCTGAACCTGACCTAACCCTGTCCCCTCTCGGAAAAATCAATGCTCGCTTGGGGCCCCGTCCTGCCATCTAAAGTCGCGGCAGGATTTGTAAACTGGCTGCACGGACGAATGCGCAGCTTGTCGGGTTGGAGCCCGTTTCCGCCAGTGGAGAGAGTTTTGTCAGCTGATTCGAAATGGGTTAAAAAATAGCCGCAAAACCCTTCCCAACAATAAAAACCCTTCGTGATGGCAAATCTCCCAGAAAGTGCACGAAAATAAATTTTTGCCTTCAATTTTTTTCAAAAGAGTTTGAAGGTTCAAAACTCTTCCGTAAAAAAATCCTCATCTTCCAGAGCAAAACCATCGGACGGCAGAAATTGCCCCATTTCGGGCTCCGTCTGTATTCATCGTCAAGACTCAGACACTGCTTCACGTTCTTGGGATTCTCCGTCATCCAAAAATCATTTTCCAGCTCCCAAGGCATATGGTATGGGCAGTTTTCTCCATCCGAAAACATCAGAATGCCAACCAGCTCACTGAAAACCGGCAGCCAGTGTCATCCTTGATAGCCCGGGGAACGGGCCACTGTTCTACTCACGTTGGCGAAGGTTGTTTCCAGCGACAGAATGCAAAACATTTTGCAAACACAATGCGACAGAATGCAAAACACAAAAATGACATTTTGACAAAAACAACAAAACGAAGTCTGCTTTCAGGTCGCGTCATCAGGCCTCCACAGCCGACCAATGGCGTCTCTGCTTTCCGGACGCGAGCTTGGAGTTTCACAGCCCACAAACGGCGATCATCGGTTTCGCGGCTGGAAGGCCTGAACTCGTGTCCGGAAAGCAGACACGCTATTGGTCGGCTGTGGAGGCCTGACGACGCGACCTGAAGGCGCGACTCGAAAGCAGACTGCATTTTGTTCTTTTTGTCAACACTTTCTGCAATCAGTCGCTGAAAGTGAACCTTTGCAAACACAAACGGCACATTCAAAGAAAATTGCCACATCCCTTTGGAGGAGTAAGGGAGTTTTGGCGACTTATTCCTTTCCTTTTTTATTTGGAGTTAGTTTTGGCGACTGTTTTTGGAGTTGCGAGAATTTACATTCAATAAAACCGCAGAAATTACACATTTTTTGGTTCACTCCAAATCCATCGTTCGGCCCCATTTTTTTGTCGTGAGAAACATAAATGTTCGGAAATAAACCAATGTTTTGGAAAAACGATGTACGCTCCCCCAAAAAACAATGCCCACACCGCAATCGTTGGTATTGTGCGGCGTGCACGCCTCAGTTCGGACAGTTTTCGCAGTCGAAATTTTTGAAAATTTCTGACGGCCTGAAAAGGGCCGTTGGGTTTTCTTTTCTTGGCTTCAAAACAGCACAAATTATTATTTCTCGATTTCTGCGTTCTTTGGCACATGCTGATTGTTCTTTGGAGTTGGTTTTGGCAACGATTTTTTCAGTTGCACGAATTTACCCTCAATAAAACGGCAAAAATTGCACTTTTTTTTGGTACACTCCAAATCCATCGTTCGGACTCATTTTTTTCGTCGTGAGCAACCCAATTGCTCGTAAACAAACCAATGTGTTGAAAAAACGATGTCCGCTCCCCCAAAAAACAATGCCCACACCGCAATCGTTGGTATTGTGCGGCGTGCACACCTCAGTTCGGACAGTTTTCGGAGTCGAAAATTGTGAAAATTTCTAACGGCCTGAAAAGCGCCGTTGGGTTATCTTTTCTTGGCTTCAAAATAACACAAATGATTATTTCTCGATTTCTGCGTGCTTTGGCACATGCTGATTGTTCTTTGGAGTTGGTTTTGGCAACGATTTTTTCAGTTGCACGAATTTACCCTCAATAAAACGGCAAAAATTGCACTTTTTTTTGGTACACTCCAAATCCATCGTTCGGACTCATTTTTTCGTCGTGAGCAACCCAATTGCTCGGAAAGAAACCAATGTGTTGAAAAAACTATGTCCGCTCCCCCAAAAAACAATGCCCGCACCGCAATCGTTGGTATTGTGCGGCGTGCACACCTCAGTTCGGACAGATTTCGGAGTCGAAAATTTTGAAAATTCTGACGGCCTGAAAAGGGCCGTTGGGTTTTCTTTTCTTGGCTTCAAAATAACACATGATTTCTGCGTTCTTTGGCACGTGCTGATTGGTTATTTGAAGTTAGTTTTGGCAACGATTTAGTCAGTTGCACGAATTTACCCTCAATAAAAACGGCAAAAAATTGCACTTTTTTTGGTACACTCCAAATCCATCGTTCGGACTCATTTTTTTCGTCGTGAGTAACCCAATTGCTCGGAAACAAACCAATGTGTTGAAAAAACGATGTCCGCTCCCCCAAAAAACAATGCCCACGCCGCAATCGTTGGTATTGTGCGGCGTGCACACCTCAGTTCGGACAGTTTTCGGAGTCGAAAATTGTGAAAATTTCTGACGGCCTGAAAAGGGCCGTTGGGTTTTCTTTTCTTCACTTCAAAATAACACAAATGATTATTTCTCGATTTCTGCGTGCTTTGGCACATGCTGATTGGTTCTTTGGAGTTGGTTTTGGCAACGATTTTTTCAGTAGCACGAATTTTCCCTCAATAAAACGGCAAAAATTGCACTTTTTTTGGTACACTCCTAATCTATCGTTCGGACTCATTTTTTTCGTCGTGAGCAACCCAATTGCTCGGAAACAAACCAATGTGTTGAAAAAACGATGTCCGCTCCCCCAAAAAACAATGCCCACACCGCAATCGTTGGTATTGTGCGGCGTGCACACCTCAGTTCGGACAGTTTTCGGAGTCGAAAATTGTAAAAATTTCTGACGGCCTGAAAAGGGCCGTTGGGATTACATGGATGGCCCGTTGGGATAACACATGATGGGATAACACATGCTTTTCTGGGCTTCAAAACAATAACACAAATGTTTATTTCTTAATCATGATATTGGTATCCATCGTTTTCGTCGGACAGTTCTCGCCATCGAAAATTTTGAAAATTTCCAAATATCGCTGAATGCCAACAGCGCACTGAAAAACCGGCGGCCAATGCCATCTATTGACGGCCCTTGAACGGGCACTGTGCCGGACACGTTGGCGAAGGTTGTTTCCGCAGGGACAGAGTACGAAAAAATTCGAAAAAAAGAAAAAACATTGTCTGCTTTCGGGACGCGCCTTCAGGTCGCGTCGTCAGGCCTCCACAGGCGACCAATGGCGTGTCTGCTTTCCGGACGCGTGTCTGCTTTCTCGGATTGAAGACCTGAACTCGCGATCTGAAAGCAGACAGGCCATTAGTCGGTTATGGAGGTCTGATGACGCGACCGGAAAGCAGACTGCATTTTGGTTTTGAAGCACATTTTGAAGCACATTTTGGTACACTCCAAATCCATTGCTCGGACTCAACCCAAACATTCGAAAACAAACCATAAACGATGTCGGCACCGCAAATTTTGGTATTTTGCAGCGTGCACACCTCGGTTCGGACAGTTTTCACCGTCGAAAAATTTGTCCGGACGTGAGACATTCCGCCGGCGCAATGTCTCACGTCCGGACGATCTTCCGCCGGCCTCCTGGAAAATTGTCCGGACGTAACACAGCGTGATGGGCGGGTTGACCCAGAAAACTGTCCGGACGTTCAATACACAGCGTGACGGGCGGGTTGGACCGCCGTGGAAAAATAGTGGTCCGATTTTGTTATTTTTTTTTTTCGTTTTGAATACCAGCATCTCTGACTACAATACCCTATGATACAAGGAGAACGAGATGCTGGCAAGAGTAAAGCAGAAAAAGACTGATTTCAGCAATATATGAGTGAGTAGGCACTAGGCAGGCATTTCGCTCCCCATCGCTTTTACATTCTTACATTGGGAAGCCATTAGGCTTCTAAGGTGTTTCTTTTCATCATTAGACTGTTGAAAATTCTTTGTTTTCCTGCTCTTCAATAACTAATTTCTTATCTTTTCTTGTCTTTTCCCCAAAACTTACGGTTGTGTTGTAACTTTAACACACCATTTTATTTAGGGAATTGCCTATGTGGCTTTTCATTGTTGGTGTTATTTTGACTCCACGATTTAATATTGATCATGATTTTCGTCAAAATGTTTCCTGTGAATGATGATTGCTGCCAACCGATCAATCTCACGGAAGAGCTCCCCACATCAAATGCTTTGTGTTTTCCAACACATCCGTAAGTTTTGGGGTTTTATTTGTCTGTTTTTGAATTGCTTTCCTGTTCTTCTACCAAATTTTGGAAAAATTTCTTGCTTTGCAAACAAACTTTTTGTCAAAAATGGCCCAAAATATAAATTAAGGGCAACAGAAAAAAAAACCTAACCTATTTAACCATTACCAGCAGGACAAGCAGGTTTCCAGCAGGACAAGCAGGTTCAGCGTTTTTGTCACACCCTTTTAGACGCACCCTTTAACCATTACCAGCCGGACAAGCAGGTTTCCAGCAGGACAAGCAGGTTCAGCGTTTTAGTCACACCCCAGAATGAGGAACGGAAGGCTTCCGAAACTCAGCTACAACAGCTTCCAACCTCCCGATCTTCACCTTTAAATCCCTCAACTCATTACGTAGAGTGCAAACCATACAACAAAAGGGGGATTTTTCGGCGTCTGAAAAGGAGCAAGTAAGTCCAGATGCACCAAAAGATACCCAATATCACTGCAATTGTCACACATGTTCCACTCTGACGCTGGATTAGACTTCGCTTTTTTCATCAGATTGTCATTCGTTTGAGGTTTAGGTCTTGGTATCCTAAATCCTAAAACCTTTATATTGCCCATTAGTCATGACACATCCACTAAATACAAAAAAAAAAACAACCAGCCTCATCATGAGTGGCAAACAATGTTGATCACCAGAATAGTTGTTGATCGATTCACGACATATTGTTATGAGTGAGAGAAACATTCCATAATTAGGCCCATTGCTGAAGAGGCAAAGAGTGCAGATGGGTTCCTTTGAAACGGTGGTCCCTGAAAACCGAACAGCCGGACAGGACTGCCGGACAGGACCGCCGGAATGCCGGACCGACCCGGACGGGTTAGGTTAGATTAGGTTATGATAGACTATCCTAACCTAATCTAACCTAACCTAACCCGTCTGGGTCAGTCCGGAGGTCCTGTCCGGCAGTCCTGTCCGGCTGTCCGGTTTTCAGGGATCACCCTTCGAAACACCACTGATGAGCTTTACCAATCCTTTATTTAGGTATTCCACTCGGAAAGCATTCCACCGTGAGAAGTGCATGTTGTTTTACAGAACTTTGTGGACATAGATGTTCCCCCAGACAGATAGGCGTTTTCCACTCGCACTCGCATTGCAGCATGTTTGTGGAAATAGTTATTGTT
Source organism: Sinentomon sp. SZTP_YWyxl (assembly GCA_030068105.1). Lineage (NCBI taxonomy): Eukaryota > Metazoa > Arthropoda > Protura > Sinentomata > Sinentomidae > Sinentomon > Sinentomon sp. SZTP_YWyxl. The sequence continues at coordinate 22,097 of JASGXE010003881.1, forward strand.
CCCCCAGACAAATAGTCGTTTTCCACTAGCACTTGCATTGCTGCATGTTTTGCTGTGTGTAAGACACCAAAGAACAAGCAAAATGCTCACATTCAAGTGTATCGAATGGTTTTTATGGCTGCAGAGGGCATTTCAAATTTAATGATGGAAGGCGGTGCTTACTCTGCCACAATTGAAACGAAAAACATGAAAACAAACACTAACTTTGAAAACTGAAATCGATTTCGCTGCTGTCACCACAGCGTCGTCAGTCAGACTGCGCTTCGTTCCCCTGTGGATGCGTCGTCTGCTCGATCTGCCGAAATTGCAAAAGTTCAGGCTTTCGACCTCCCAACTGAACTTTTGCAATTTCGGCAGATCGAGCAGACGACGCATCCACAGGGGAACGAAGCGCAGTCTGACTGACGACGCTGTGGTGACAGCAGCGAAATCGATTTCAGTTTTCAAAGTTAGTGTTTGTTTTCATGTTTTTCGTTTCAATTGTGGCAGAGTAAGCACCGCCTTCCATCATTAAAAAAAATTCAAGTGTATGTAAGCAATCTGAAGGCAAAATCCCAAACCGAAAATAAACTTCCAACGCCATCAATTTCAAGCAGGTGTGCATTGGATTCACCATCCCTTGGTTTTGTCCGTTACCTATTCATCATCGATTCATCACAAGCTAGCTGATGTCAGGCAAATGCAAACCCACCCACTTTCTCTCCCCGGCCAACTTCTGCTGCCTTGGATCCTGCTGACCAACATCAGTGTTTGGTCAATGAACTAAACAAACACAATTTGGTGTGTTGTCACTGCATTCGAACTTGTGGGCAGCAATCATTGTTCGGTATTGGGGTCCCAATAGGTCAGGGCCGCAGCCTGCTCGTCAGCACAGAAAAACCTACCTATCTCACCCAGCGCCCTGCCACTGATACATTTCCATTATTCTCCTTCCCTTTGCATGCTGCGAAATTAAATCGAAATTGGACAATACCATCCCCCATGCCTTCCTCTCCCAAGGCATCTTTAAACAGACAGAAATTAAAAATGCCTTGTCATGCAAAGAAGCTTTCAAGGAAGAGGATGAGTATGTAGGCACAATTCTGCCATTGTCATACTCAGAGTGCAGCAAATTGTTTCATTTTCTGATTTATTTCTGTTTTCATTACCTAGATTCCTCACTGATGTTGACCATTCTAAATTTCTTGGAATCATCATCAGGTCCTTTACCTATCTAGTTTTCTACATGCTAAATCTGAATTTGCAGTGCCCAATCTGCAAGGGTCACACCATTGCAGAGGAGGGGCATCATGTTGATACATGCATGGTTTGTGTCCAGTGTGGATTAGTCCTCTCTTCAGGAGAACTGAGAGATGATTCTTCATTCTTTGGCACCACGCATTTGGCTCGTGCTACAAATGCAAACCAGAGAGGCAGCAACACACAGGCTTACAAAACTGGATTGGCAAATTTAAAGGCACTTTTGAACCATTTGGGAATTTCATCTGCACCCGACCTCCAAGAAGAAGCCGTAGATATTTATTCAAGATTCAGCAAGGCTGGTACTGATAAGGTTCACGTGGCAGGTGCGTGTGCCTTGATAACGTTGCGTAAAAACAAGATGCCGTGCACCATCAGACAGATCAGTAACTTTCTGAAGATTCGAAAAACAACAGTGTACAAGACAAGTGTTGAGGTTTGTACATTTTTGAGAATGCCGATGCCATCTTACGCTGAATCGATCGACCACGAGAATATGATAGATTCGATTTTGAATGAGATGCGAAAACAAGGGAGAGACGGTTACTTCCCACAGAGTCAAAGCTCTGCCAGGCAAGGCCAAGCAACGGACGAGCAACGGTGCTTAACTGGCAGAGATGATAATGTTAAGGGAAGGAAGACAGCTAGAAGGGTTGGTCATCCCAGCGTCGATATCATTTGTGCTCTTGACAACGCTGCAGTCAAAGACCTTGCAGCGGATATATTAACCATTAGTGACAATGCAGGCTTGTCAACGGGCCTAGATCCGACATTAGTGACAGTTGCTGCCACATTTGTGGCATTGAACACCATCCAGTGCTCGAAGGAGGGCCGAAGGTCAAAATGTCTAAAGTTGACCACCTTCCTAAAGTCTGCGAAATTCCAGTTTAAGAATGATAACAGATTGAACAGACATGTCAAGTCCATTCTCAACACAATGGTATTGTTGGCCAAACAGATTCCCTGGTTGGCCATTTTCGATCTGAACATGCGAACAATTTATCATTACATAAAGGATATTGTTCCACTCAAGGACAGTTTGCTGTTCAATGACAATTTTGGGCTCAACAAACCGGTGTTGAGATTGGAGGGAGATGAAGAAAGTGGTACGAAGGATGTTAAATCAGAGGAGGAAACCAGTTCACTCTTCAGTCCATCACACATGGAGTCTGTGTCGACAGATGAATCGCTGGATTGTGGACGAAAGCAATTGACGAGAAGCTGTCGAGCAAAAACAACTAGATCATGTTTGGGTGACAGCCAAACTGAGAGACCAAACGTTCGTGGCAAGAGACAGATGCCTAATGTGAACACGAGGCAGTGCCATGCCGTCAAAAAGTTAATCGAGCAGGACATTGATCTTAAATTGGATGATCATGCAGACTCACCTTTCTTGGACGAACGAGACTTGCCCGACAGTGAGCTGATTGATCTTCTGAGATCTCCCGCTGAGGTGAAAGAAATGCGGAAAATCATGGTGGCAAATAACAGTTGGGTGTGAGCTGTGGTGGATCATTTGTCACCTGGTTAAGCTTGCTGAGTAGGTTAGTCGTGGTGACAGAATTACTTTACCCATATTTTTTTTTTTAAGAGGATGAAACTGTGAATGTTGAGATATTTGCAAAAACTCGAATGCAGAAATTGAGATTCCCCTTTTTGGAGGTCAAAATCAAAAGCTTTGTTGCAATCTGATGCTTTTGTTTCTTCTGTTCGCAAAAGAGTAAAAACAGTTCCTTATATATCATTTAAATGAGAAAATGCGTACCTTCCTACACGGGCAAAGTAATTTTGTTGCCACTTTTCACCTGCAAAGTTTTGTTGTTGGTTCTTATTCTTGTCATTTATATTAAATCGTTAAAATAAAATCATTAGGTAGGTTCCTAAGTTGTGAAATAATTTCGCAGTGACTTTAAACTTGTTAGTCTTTAAAAATCAATTTCTGAATTATCTTTTGTGGGTTGGTCCAAAAAGTTTGGATCTGGGCACCTTGTTGTCCGACCATTGGATAGAGGACGATGATTTTGATCGCTTTTTCACTTGCATATTCTGTTCCATACTGCATTCAAAAATAGGTAGGTGGTAAAATCCAGGCCGGAATTTAGAGTTTTCAGTGAAGCTTGTGAAAAAGTTTTTTTCCTAAGTCTGCAACCTGCAGAGTGGTAAGAGTTGCTCATGCACTAAACTTGTCAACATTTTCAAACATGAATGCATGTCAATAACATTCCCGCGGTGAGATCATCTTCTTGGTAGCTGCAACGGCCAATTGTCAAGACTTTAAGATTGAAGACACATTTGTTTGCGTTCTCAACGAAAGGGTACATCATTGGGAGAAACCATGCTTTAAAAGAGTCCATTTCTCTGGTTTGGCCTTTTTCCAATTCCTGGCCAAATTCATTCTTGACCTTGCAGGGAATATCAACACAGTAAAAACTGAACAATCATCAAATAATACTATGCTATCTCGTGGAGAAATTAGGATTTTACACGTACCTACAATGAAGTGAAAACTAATCGAGTAATCGGCCTGCAAGTAGGTGAAGAACAAATGTCAATTCGGTGAAGAACAAATTGCAACCAACCTCAACTTCCTTCATTAAATTTGTGTGCACAACGCCCCAGATATTATCTTCTGACGAAAGGGAAAATAACCCCGGAGTTGTCCATCACCTGTGGTTGAACTTAGAACATTTCTGACAGAATGTTTTTGTTGTTCAAATAAAAAAGAACGTTTCCAGCAAGAATGCCGACCGGAGCAAAATAGGTAGGTTGCCAATTTCAACACAATGAAAATGGAGAACACCTAACTTTATATGGGCGAAAAGGCTGTAGGTAACTGTTTAAATATTGATGGAGCAAAGATCACAATAAAAGCGAACAAACTTCATCTTCCTGCATGAGGGGTCCGACCACAAGGCAGGGCTTAAAGCGGGGGGCATACGAGGGCAAGCAGTGCCTGCCGTCCTTTTGGGCAGGGGCACGGCGTGCCCACCCTCTGGTTTCTGTTGCAGTACTCTTGCGCAACCCCAGCTCAAAAATCAGATGCCAAAACTGCCCTTTTCCCTCCTGTCGAAATTGGTGAAAATGCGCTGTGTTACCTACTGCGGTAAACCATTGCATGAATCATGGCTGAGGAGGAATCTCGTATTTGTGATTGCAGTTCATGCCTAATGCTGTTGAAGGCTGCAAGAAAGCAGCACAACACAGACATGGCCTTTCTCTCAATCTGCATCACGTATAAAAAAAAAGAGAAAAAAAACGAGTGCGTCAAAAGTCGAAACAATTCTTTACACTTTTGTAATGTTGCCCTTTTTTGGAAGGTTCTTGTCCATTTACATTTATATTTTGTGCCTTTTTTCGGATGCTTGTCCCTTTTTATTTTGTCGGGTACCTGCCCCCTTTTTTATTTCCACTTTAAGCCCTGCCACAAGGTGCCAACTTCTACACATTTTGGACAGTCAATAATACGTGTAGGTTATGATACAAATCTGTTTGTGAAGCTGTGTTACGTAGGCACATGCCATCCAGAGCTCTTCCCGCTCTTATGCCTATTCAGAGCAGTAAAAGCAAAATCGCAACAAGTAGACTCGTTCCGTAGCCGACCATCGCATTTCACATGAAAGTCTTTAGGCTTGTTGATTGCATCAGTCTTGGGTGGATGCATCAGGCTTTTTTTTTTTTTTTGAGTTTCTCCATGTTTCAGGCCATTGCAATAATTCAACCAAAGACTTCATGAAAAGGCGGAGGAAGGTCTATTTTCACACC
>JASGXE010003882.1:0-25842 GCA_030068105.1 Sinentomon sp. SZTP_YWyxl
ATTGAAACCCACTGTTCCTGCAAATAAACAATCCAAAATAAACGGTTGTTCAAACCGCTGTCAGACATGTGAGTGCAGCAGAAACAAAAGATTTTGCTCCTGATTTCGCATGAAACGCGGATTTTCTTTTCTTCAGTTGTTTTCTGCGAAAAGCTTTCTTTTCTCATTTTCAAGCTGCGAAACCGGGTGCTTCACAGCACTCACATTCCAGTCGCACAGCACACCAGGAAGGACCTCCTATGCAAATTGGGTGCTCAAACCGTATCAAAGGCTGCAGGGCTTGCTTGCTCTCCAATGTGCAGATACAAAGCAACAGATGTTCGCTTGCAGACTATCTGGGCTTATCGGGTTTTAATGCGGCATCACGGTTTGGTTTCCGCAACACTTTTGCATGCGGGCTTGTCACATAAGTGCCTCCGCCACCTTCGAACAACATCGCTTGCTTGAGTTGCATCTCAATTTCAAGCTCAATGCAATGCAGCGGATGTGTCGATGCAATCGCGAAGACGTTCTGAAATGAAAAGTCAACACTTCAACAGAATCAGATGGAGAAGAGAAGAAAACACACTCGGCCCTGTTCCTCACTACAACTCCGCCTGCGGTTCAACTCAACAGCCAATTCAATGGTGGTTGCAAAAATTTCATTTCTATGCACGACACACGTTCCTTTTCCATTGTTGTGTTGAAAGATATATCCGAAATTGGCCATTGAGTCGGGTAATGGACTCGCTGGTGGCCCCCTATTACAGCAGCATTGGTTCGGTGAAGTGAGGAAAGCATGGGTTAAATTTTTGGTTTTAGGAATGATTAGAGCATTATTGGTTAGGTTAGGTGAGGGAAGCATGCGGTTATTGGCGGCCCACCAGCGAGTCCATTACCGTTTAACCAGAGGGTGCGTTGCAATCAATGAATTACATAGAATTGTGGAATTCATAATGGTTGCAATGGGGAATACCAGAGTCTGTGACACAAGCCGGCTGTTATAGCTCTGTGCCACAATCGGACAGCTCACGAATATTTTGAAGAAATGAGCTTCCAATATGGAAGACAACACATTAAACGGCCGGTGGGTTTTGGCAACAGTCAGAGGAATCAACTGCGGCCATTTTCTCGAAGAATGACCTTCAACGGGGGAAAAAGTAAATTTGTTGATGTTTTTGTGGAGATGCGCTTCAGTTTATGACAGCGATTGGTTTGTGATGGATTGGCGAATCGTCCTATCATCAAAATGGCAAATGATGAACTCATAACCCAAAAAATCGATAAAAACAAAAACGATAGCAAATTGGTCCCATTTTCCGACAAAGAAGAGGTCTTGCGTCACGCACACAGGCGATGTCAAGGCTCACTTGAGGTCAATTCCCTGTGTCTTTTCCGTCCACGAAAAGGTTCATTTTTCCATTGTGAAATGCTGCATGCAAACAGGCTGAAAACACATTTTGAATGTGGCCTGCACAGCAACAAAAACAAAAAATGATGTTTCAAAAACAATAAATGAGGTTCCCAATTCAGAGTAGGCACCCACATTTTTGTTTTTCTGATTGTGCAACAGAAAACTTCAATTTGAAATCTGGAAACTTTTTTTGCTGTTTCATTTTTCCGCTTGTTCTGAGAGCACCAGTCGCAAAAAAATAATTTTTGCAGATTCACTGGGATGAAGTGCCTGGCGGGGGACGGGAGAGATCTCTCAAGTCTTGCATGTCGCAAGTGAAGTCGCTTCCAAAATCTCCGTCAGCATTCAAAGACGGACAAAAACAAAAAGAAACGAAGGTGAAAGTGAACGTTGTTGTGTGATGATTCTGATAAAACGCACAACTTGTTCAGACCGACCCGAGATCTCGGCAGAAAGGCGTCGCCGCAGGTCGTCCCAGAGAGCAGACGAGCACGCGTTCATCTTCTGAGTTCTGACAAGAATGGCGAATGAAAGAAAGAAAGAAAATCGCACGGAGAAAATGCAAAAAAAAAAATTCTGCGTGCTGTTCGGAACGAGTTTCAAAAACAGCAAAAAGACAATGGCACAACCGCAATTGATAAAAAAGAGAGCGAAAGATGAATTTACATCGCCACGCAATGCGATTCGAAGAAGTTGACGGTCGCATTTGAATAAAGTCCGCACAGGATGAAAAAAGACCTTCAACCCTCACGAAAATGACTGAAACGGTTTGGAAAAAAAATATATCCGAAGAAAGAAATTCACATATCCCTTGATGCAACCATCCAATTCGTGAAGCACAAATGACTCTTCAGCACAAAATGATGATCGCTCATGAATCATGACTAGGGCCTATATTGAGAATCATGGGGGAAAAATTGATCCTCAACAGAAAAGCCCACAGGTTGGCCCAAACACAACATGGTCAGTCGCTTCAGAGTGCAGGTTTGGGAGTCATGTGCAACGCAGACACAGGATGCCATTGAGGTCTCTCCACAACATTTATTGACCCAATTGCGAGTATAATAACAAATCTGGTCTCTTCCCATAGGTTGGTACTCAGCCCTCTTTATATTAGCCTTGTTGGAAGAAATTTCTCCAAGTTTCGTCCGCATCGAATCTGCTGAACGGACAAGCTACCGTTATGGAAAGGTGCGCAGAGAACCCACTCCATTCCCGGCATCCGGTACCATTGGAAACCACAGAGCGCAGGACAGACACAAGATAAGCTCAATGGGCCTTAAAGTCAAAGGCCAGATTGTCGTCAGTGTCTTGGAGGCATGTGTGGCACAGTAGCTGGCAAAGTTCATGAAATGCCGCATTTCCAGGGAACCGCGCACTCAAGAGTGGAGAGCTGTTCGCAAAGGTTCAACAAGTGCCGCATTGTCAGGGAACCACTCAAGAGTGCGGATTGTGCGCAAAGAGAGCTCGGCCCATCCTGGATAAAAGTTCATTCATTTCTTTGCCCGATGATTTCGGAACATCTTGTTGAGAAAATACCTTTGTTCAACTGCATTGTCGGTCTCCATTTCGTTGCAGCAGACGATGCAACGAACCGACAGTCGGCGTGACTGTTGGTGCAAAGCAAAGAAAAATGCTGTCTTGGTCCAAAAATGGGTTAACAGTCGCCGTAAGTGAAAAAGTAAAACAGCTGAGGCGGCAACGAAGTGCACGAAATTCAGACGCACCGATCGGTGCAGGGTTGTTCAAAATTTGGTCAAGATGAAGAAACGAGCAGAAGGACTGCTCCTGAAAGGGAAGTTCTGAAAATGCAATTGGATCCTGTCACAGAAAGAAAAGGAGCGCAAAGGACAGTTTCAGGACGACTTGTGAGTATGTTAATTTGCGAGAAATGTGCCACCAGCCAGAAATACTTTGCTTTGTTTTGCAAAACATGACGCGGCGAAGTGTCGGACACCCTGGACAGGTCAAAGTGATAGTTAAAGGTGCAGCCAAAACGCACAATTATTAGTTGTAAAACAAGATCCACTTTTCTGGCATTGCAAATCGCAACGGCACAGCACGCACACGCAAATGCATGGACAAAAGGAATAGGTGGGCGATGATAAAAAAAAAAGTGAAATGCGAATTCTGATGCTGCTCAATCAACTGAGCAAGAAAGGAGAGACCGACGCAACAATCGTAGATCTTGATAAGGCGTTCGATCAAACGGACAAAATACGCATAATTCACTCTGCATGATAGTCCGAACCCGTTGCTGATGCTGCTCTGCCGTGGCAACGACAAAAGAAAACGAAAGAAAACAGGGAAATTGAATCCAGTTTTTCAAAGCACTCCTTCGCCAGGAGACCCATTTTCCAGCCCACTGAAATTGGGCAGAGAACACCTACGGGCAAGAGGCCAAAGACGAGGGATCGTGTTTTGAGACGCGTGGATAATTATGAAAAATGCTATGAAGATTACACTTCCCGATTGAGTGTATCTGTAACAGAGCAATTCGCAAAAAGGTCATAAAAATACCTGGAGGCTGAGGTCATAAAAATACCATCGAGGGCGAGGTCTCGGAAATGTGAGGTTGTGGATGCCGAAAATCTCAATCAAATAGATAAGTCTTGAAAATCTTCCAAGCAGCCGTATCCGTGATGAAGTTGGTCAGGCTACCTCTCGGTGAGCCACGCAAATCGCAAAAAATATAGAGCGCTGATGGTTTTAATGATAAAATTCCCAAACTTTTTGGGGTTTAGTTTCAGGGCCTGAAACCTGGACGTCCCATCCTTCGACCTCTTACATTGAAACGCATTTTTAAAACAAAACAGGCAAAAAGACAATTATTGGGCAAAGTTCATCCTGTTGGGGGACGAATTTACTGTCCACTTACCCACTGAGTCATCAACCTGACCAATGCAGTCTCCCGCCAAATAAAAAACTTTTTAGACACGTCTCAGCATAAACTTTACCCGGACATTTTAACCACTTCCGCTCATGCCAAAGATTTTGTTCAGAATAACACCATACTTTTCAGAAAATTCCTTGTCATCTGGATTTTTAAAATCTCCCACAACAAATTCTTGACTTTTCCAGCCCGGCCGCAATCCCATGACTTTTCCAGGTTGGTCGCTGAGCATGCTGAAAACGTCGTCAGTTTGCGGATGTGTCCAGGTGAAATGTCAGATTTTTCATTTTTCCCCATGCCACTTGTCAGATTCACCTTCTTTTCCCACACCCGGAGAGAAGAAGGTGTTATGTATATCTCCCGCGTCCACGAAATTAATCATGCATCCAAGAAATTTTCCTGCTCCACATCTTATCCAATTTGGCTTGCTTGAGTGATAAACTTCCCTCTGAAATTGGAACACTCCAAAAATCAAAAGTATGGCTGACGAACAGGAACTGCCTGCATCTTAAGTGTTCAATTGTTACCAACCAAATTCAATCGTGTTTCAGCGGTCAAGCCGTAATAGCAGGAAATTGTTAGCTCACGTGGGAAAACTCACACAGGTTGAAAGCATGCAAACGAAAGATCTCTGTCCCGCCTTGCCTGTGGCCACAATTATATCTCTGGCCACAATCGTCTTCCGACGCCACTACCCATTGATGGAAATACGCCGGCAAAAGAACACGAAGATCGCGAAGCAGGACGCAGCCTCAATTGCACGACCAACCTCGTTACCCAATTTCATTCAGTCCGCCGTGCCGTTTATCAAAATTTCATTCAAAAGAACAACAAAAATTCAGAAGAAGAAAAGCAGTGAAATTTTGCTGCAGTGAAGCACAAGAAAAACGCAGCAAAAGACATTCTATTCAATTACAAAAAAACGCACAACACAACAAAGATAAAACCGGAAAAGTCTCACAACGGTGGCCAGACTTATGGCGCAAAAGTGGAACATCATGGCGACGACAAAGGCCGCATGGTGAGGACATGATGGATTTGTTGGCCGACGGACAGCCGAATAAGTTGGCAGGAATTTTAGGAAAATAAACGAGGTGAACTGAACACTCAGATCAAGTGTTCTTCACTTCACTGTCGGCGGAGAGATGGTCGCGAGGGATAGGAATCCACCGGGGTTTGGATTCCGAGGAGGACACGAATACCTCCTCGGAATAATCGATATGTGTCGGGAAGACCTTCCAGGAAGGTCTTTCCGTTGAGTCGTCAGAAATGTTTTCAGGGAGAATAAAATGTTTTCAGGTAACATAAAAGGGGATACAATGCGTCTTGCAGAGAAATGTTGGCAAAAAGATCGGAAAATTGCTCAAAGAAACGTCTTGAAAACAATTGTGACCTGAATGAAAAGGTCGGAGAACGATTCGCTGAAACGTTGCAGAAGAGGTAAAAACTGCAACTTTTTCGGAAGTGTCGATTGGAGCACTTTCTGCAACACAGACGCATGCAAAACACCTGTGCTATCCGCACGTAAAATTTGACAAATTTTTCATCGCGAGAAGGTGCAGATTACGGAAGGTCGGAACTGCAGTGTGAGAGACGCCAAGACACCGCATTTGCCATCATGTCAAGTAGGTATATTTCCAAATTTCGCCAGACGCAAATTTCCACGTTGATCGATAACTTTTACTTCGGCAGAAGCAGAATTCCAAGGGGATGGGCAAGGGCGGCCAGGATTACACACAAGCCCAAACACTCAGGAAGGCATAGGCCGGACTCGAGTTTCAAGAACCGGTAAAATTCGCAAGGGCATTATAACGGAAGCCTACTTTAATTGCCGAGTTGAATGGCAGGCATTATGGGCTTCCTGGAGATAGCAAAGGTACTTCAGGCAGGTCTCACGGCAACTAATGCCCCGTTACAGCGCAACCCTGTGAAGAAAAAAGGGCTAAAAACGAAGACAAAAGGGCGCAGGAGGAACCGATATAGCACGGGGGTATTACGTGTCAAGGCTTGCCTCAATGGAAGCCGTTAGGAGAACCGCACGAAGGCGAATAAAATCTTAAATATTTAATCTCTTTCCTTCTGCAAAAAAAGATCCTGTGAGGAGGAAAACTAAAGCAACTTAGGATCAGTCCCAATTAGGCTAAAAGTGCCTCAAAATGAGATGGAGATAAGCTTCTTCACCAACTTAAACCAGCCGATGTTTTCTCCATGATAACACCGAATGGGTTAGGGTTCGTTTTGCTTGCTGGGAATGATCACACAAAAATGAGCATTTCCATCGAGTTCAGAAGAGGAACCACCGAAAAACGTTGAGAGCGTGGCTGCAGAATGCCTGGTTGTCTGGAACGGCTGGTCTCTCTGGATTTCGTGGAGCAGCAAAGAGGGAATGCAGCGTGGTGCACACTCGTTTTGGTGAGAAGCAGCATGCACAGTGCAGTCATGACCCCTCAAAAACGGGAACAAAAAACCGTTTGAACCAAAAGTAGGTTGGGGTAGTTGGTTTGGTTATGGTCGGTTCGTTAGGTAGTTTACGCTGGGTTACATTAGCTTTCTGTTTCACCTTTTGATCTCGAGCAAAATCGGGACATACCCAGAATTGAAATGGCATATGCTTCCGGGATCGGGTTTGTGCTGTTCTTGGAACTGCTTTTGGATTTTTGTTTCACTGCAGCCTTGGTTGTGACCTGCAAAAAAAGCGGACTTAGAAAAATCCCCTTCATGACAGACCTACCCCTTTGAATTTTCCCCCCATGGTATGTCTTGTATTACCATGGTGGGAAAAGTATCGTAATAATTTCCCACATGATTATGAAAATGACTATGGAAACGGGAAAACGCAGCAGTCATTCCGCCGCAAATTCCGACCAGCGACTGATCGAACAGACTGTTGAATCTCGTGGAACTCAATTTACAGGAGAGAAGGCAGAGGAGGCAAGAGTGTCCTCGCAAGGATACACTACTGTCTCAAATTTACCTATGAAAATAGAGGACTTTGGAATGTTGCCCTTCCTCATTCCTGCTGGGCACCCATTCCAGTCGCCGACCCTCTTCTGTCACCTCCTCCTCAGTGTTTGCGCAACTGCGTGTGAAACTTGATTCACAGGAATGCATAATTTTGGGTCTTTTTATGGCCGACGTTATTTTGGACGATCAGAAATATTTTGCCGACTGCTGAGTGTGCATACGGTGAGAACAGTGGCCCAAGTTGTTTTCAAAGCAGATGATTGGCAGATGTTTTCATCACCGTTTTGACGACCGCTGGTGCGAGCTTGTGTCGTTTGTGATGTCGACAACGGTTTTTTTCTTCATGTGCGGCGACGGGATGCCAATTTACAAACCCTGCCGCGACTTTAGATGGCAGACCGGGGCCCCAAGCCAGCATTGATTTTTCCGAGAGGGGACAGGGTTAGGTCCGGTTCAGATAGCTTTAGGATAGAAAAAACAATTATTTATTTCTTGTGAGTGAAGGGCCCCAATCGAGCATTCTTGGACAAAACGCTCTCTGCCATCTGAAGTCGCGGCAGGGTTTGCAAAATCGCGGGATGGGACACACGGACCGAAAAACAGCAGCGCGAAATGACAACACGAGCAAGCGTTTACACTGTTTTTGAGAACGTCCAAGCCAGCAGGAGCATTCACCTCGTGTCGTAAAGACGCAGAAAAGTCGGGAATGCATGCCATTCCGATTGTTTTGGGCCCGTCAATTACGGTTTCCGTTTCGTATTGAATGAGAGGCCCGAAAGAAAACAGGAAAGAAGAAAAGCGATTTTACAGGTCGAAAAATTATTGTTTGTTCTGGGCGTCATGCTGGCGCCAATTTTGAATCACGGCCTGAAGCGCGACGTTTGTTCATTGTCAGCGGTTGTTTGATCATACAGGGGCCTCATTCCGAGTTTTACAGCTCACTTGCTTATTCTGCCCTGCAACGTTTTCAAAACCTCCGCTTTTTTCTTCTTGTGACTTCCGGTTTGACCACTACGCCGGTTTGTCAAACGCCTTTTCCTTCACGGCGAAAAGCTCGGGAGGACCGTGTCATTTGTCCGAAAATTTTGGGGTTTGTCTCCTCTTTATGGCCGGAGAGATCTCTGTTGCTTGTTTCAAAACCACCGGAGATAGTTGAGGATATTATCGATCCCTTCCCCCCGAAAACGTGGATATCCGCAACTTTCACCGGTGGTTTTAAAAAAAGCATCGGAGATCTCTCCGGCCTATGTGAGCATTTACCTGTGCAGCATTGCCAGGAAAAGTTGAGGGAAAGAACGTGGTGCAATTTGTTGGCCATAGGATCTTCCAAAGATTTTCCCGTAACTTTTTAAGGGTTTCAAGTCCTCCAGTTTCGCTGCAATTGAAATGTATTGCAAGTAACAGGCATTTTCTGTGACAAGACAATGACGGTTTCACTCAACGTGCCCTGTGCCAGAGCCCTGCATTTTAATTAGCCAATTTCGAGAACACTTTTGTTTGGAAAAATGGGCGGATGCCAAGCAATTAGGTTGACAATCAGTGGGCAAACACATTGAGCAGTTGGTTGCCTACAAGCAATAAGCGGTGAGGGAAGATCGGAGGGTTGGTCATTTGATTTGCAAAAAACGATACCAAACTGCGGCCACAAAGTTCCCACTGTTGGCAGGTATATGTATACACGGAATTACATCCCAAACGGGTGCCCTCGACTGAAAGGATGTTTTATGCTGCGGTTTGGTGAGCACCGCGTGGCTCACAGCAGCAAAATTTCATTGCAGCGCTTGCTGGAAACTTTTATCGATTGGGAGCAGTGGATTGATGCGCTCTGGTCGAGTGAACCCACTCGACCAGAGCGCATCAAAAATATCCCGAAGCACCTGCTGTTTTTGGCTGATGATTTTTGATTTTAAAGATCATCATGTGGTCCATTGTACAGGTTGATTCACAAAAAACAAGGCCAAAATTTGTGGTGTCAAATTCTTGTCCCATGACCACAATCAGTAGAAGAACCACAACACACACAAGAAAATGTGCCTTTTCGCCACAATTCGGACTTATGCGTGCGGTTTTCCTCGATGTATGGGGAACGAACTGTGTCGAAAGCTCGTTCCTTGAAACTATAGTGATATATTATTTTGTCCGCCACTTCTATGGCACTGGCTGTTTCGCTGTTTGGTTGTGTTGGTAGGTACCTGCGGTGCGTGCAGTATTGCATAAACTGCACAGTCCTCTCAATTTTCAACGTTCTCTCGAATTTGAACGTTCCCATGTTCGCGATGAAAAAAATAGAAAAGCGAAACAACCTAGTGCTGCGTTAACCGACGCAGGACTGAAGTTCGAACCTGCCACAAGCAAAAATCCAAGAAAACAAAATTGGTGGACATGACAAGCCCTCTGTACGAAATTGAGGTATAATAAAACGTGCAAGGAAGAACTTCAGCAAATGAGCCCGGAAAAGCGCCGGCAGACGAAACAGGTTTGCAAAACAATTCATGCAAAATTATGGCGAAAAATTCTGACCGGAGGACCACACTCGAAACCAAATCTTATTCCACTCCAAGAGGCACAAACTGCTAACAGGTCTTCAAGTATGCTTGGAGAGAACCAGGGCCATCGACAATAACAATGCCAATGTGGAACTGCTCGGTAATTAAAGTTTTACGCCAATTGTAAATTCAAATGAAACCTGCACGGTTCGCATCCTCAGTTCGAACCTTTGAAAGGACATTGACTGACGGTCCTGCGCACAGGTATAAGTTCTGAAATTAAAACGACTCAAAACTCAATTCTAACGACAAAATATGATGCAAATGGGAGACATGAATCCGAGAGAAAAATTAAATGTTGGTTCACGCAAAAACCTCAAGAGCGTTGGTTCACGCAAAATCTCAAGGGCGTTGGTTCACGCAATATCTCAAGGGAGTTGATTCACGCAAAATCTCAAGGGCATTGGTTCACGCAAAATCAAAGGGCGATGGTTCACGCAAAATCTCAAGGGCGAGCCTTGTATCGAGCCAATCTTCATTTGGTTTGCACTCGCACCAATGGCTTTGATGGCGCGATGCCATGGACCTTGTAAAAATCTCGAAACGCATTGGTCGTATAGTCTCTAGTCATGCAGATTCCTGCCAGGCTACTTTGGAGACTTCAGTAGTTATTGTTGGGTCTCACGTTTGTTACGTTCCTATGAGTTGATTACGTAAAACGTCCAGAGAGCTGGACCTCACCCGGTGCACAATGAACGTTTTGGCATGGGGCAGTCCAGATTTTTGTCGTGCACCTCGAGATGCGAGGAAAAAAGACCTTTCTACCAAGCCCTTCTTCAGGCATCAACCTCGAAAAGTGAGGCCAAAACAGAAGTCGACACCGAGTGATCAGCTCTCGATGAGAAGCAAATAGAAGCAAACTGCTCCTTTCAAATGCAAACAAATCATAATAAGCGTATGAGTAAATGTGGTTTTAATAAAGCACGATGAGTGAGTGACCAATGAATAAGTCAAGACGAGGACGGAGAAGGAATGCCAGCTACCTATATAATTACTCAGCAGCCGCAAGCAAACTCCAGCACCGGATTTCATGGGCAAAAAGCAGCACTGGAAGGTCGCGCAATTTCACCACGGGTCGTGCAAACAGGTTGGGAGACTTATCTCGTGAGAGCAAGCAAAGCCGGACAGCAACGTACGAATATGGATGCTGACAGTGATGAAAAATGGTCAGTCTCCTGGCACCTCCATGCAAACTGAATTTTTACAGTGTGTCTTTCAAGTCCGAATGGAACCTGTTTTAAACTGCAAATGTCAGGTCGAGTGTTGAGCCAAAGATTGCGTCCATCCCTTGTCGACATGGTTTAGAGGAGAAAGTATGGCACGCAACAACCCCTGAAGGGCGAAAACTCGACCAGAGAGAAGTTGAAAAATGAGACCGCAGCACTGCACTCTTCAGCAGTGTCCTTTTTGGTCACTTTGTATTTACATTCACGCTTGTTGCGGTACATTCACAATTTTACAGTTAATAACCGCTTTCGACCATGGCAGTGAAACCAGTTCCGCCTGAAGAGATATTCTTTTTTGCAAACCAGAAACCGCTGATGAATTTACCCCTGAAAACTCATCACCAGAATAAATTATTGCCCAGTTATTATCACCCATGCATGGTTGCATCATGGAGATCTTTCATCGCGCTTGTTGTTGTTTGCTGTTGTGATAAAAAAAAGTTTGATTTTATTTCGTTTATTTTGCTGACGAAGAGTTGCAAATATTTTGAAATGTTTTCAAGATGGCTTAGAAAAGAGAAAGAAAAATTCCCCGAGAAATGCAAAGCATGATTGCCAGACTGGACCCTCATTGTGCGGAATTCGAAGAGACACTCCAAGATCGGCCAGAAGGATAAAATGAGCAATGAGCAACAAGATATGGAGTGGCAGCAGACAAGCAAAAACGAGAGAAAAGGGCGAGTTGTTCCTTGCCCATCCCAACTTGTTCAAAACTTGCGGAAACCCGATCCAATTTCATGTGCGGCGTTGGCTTGCAAACGGTCCCATTCAATGGCATGAATCGGGCGATTGGTTCCAGGACCACTGACAAAACACAAGGTTGCGAATACGGGCAGGGTTTTTTTGTCCACGAACCAGCATGGATCGGACGTTCCAAGCTGGAAGTCGGGGTGGAACCCGGTTAAACAAAAAAAAAACGGACAGGATAACACCCACCTCTGTTGAGGCTCCAAAGAGCTGCTGGCCAAAAAGGATCGAGTAGCAATTATGTGGGTTTGTGCTGGGTTGCATGCTGATGGAATGAGAGAGGAAGATGGCATCCAATGTCAGCCTCAATGCAAAATTTCGGATACCAGCATTTCAGTGACCAACGTTTCGGCGCTGCTCATCTTGGCGAACGCTTATTTCGGCGAATAATATTTCGTGGAATGACATTTCGGCGCTGCACATTTCGGCGAGGGTTTATTTCGCCTAATGACATTTCGGGGAATTACAAATCGTGGCCGCTCATTTCGGCGAACATGGTGCTCATTTCAGTTAACATGCTCATTTTACTGGATGCTGAATGCTAAATTTGTTGATATTTTTTCGGTTACATGCTATCGGCTAACATGCTAACGCTTATTTCGGCGAATAATATTTCGGAGATCATTTCGCATCTCAATAATCATCTCAATAATCAGCGGAGAGATCATGACGGGGGTAACGCTAACTCCGAGCAGCGAGGTAAATTTTTGCCATCTGCTCCAATGGAAAAAATTTACCTCGCAGCTCGGAGTTGGCGTTACCCCTGTCATGATCTCTCCGCCGTCAGAATCTTTATCCATTTTCATTGCTTTTTCCAGAATTTTCAAATTGGTAATTCTTTTCCGATTGATTTCTTTCACAGATAGTTTGTGGGTACTTACGGCCAATATTCATGACGAAATTCGGCACGGTCTCCTTCCTCTACCTGATTAAGGTTCCGTTGAGGTTGGTTTCTTTGGGTTATATCATTTATAAGGGGGGACACTATTGCACGGTCACAGGGAAACATTTTTACAAAAATGCTGTACTTGCCGTGCAATTGTGTCCCCCTTTGGCTTCTACAGACGGTACCTACAGGGTGTGCTTTTTCTCTGTCGTGCAATTGTGTTCTCCTCAAACGGATTTCTTTTGCATTTTCGTTGCTATACTGCCTGCATTATTTTTTCTTATTCTGTATCTGTAATTGCGGGCTGAGCAAATCATTGGGTTTAGTCGCTTAACACGAGATCGCGCAGGGAGATCAGGTCAGGTTAGGTCAGATTGGATTAGATTAGGTCCAGGTTGTTTTATGTAAAGGTACACTGCACAGAGCCTGACCTAAACAAACCTAACATGACCTAACCTAACCTAACCCAACCTAACCTATCCAAGCCTAACCCAACCTAACGACCTAACTGAACCTAACCCGCAACTTAACTTAACCTATGCAAAGCGCCTAACCTATCCCAACCGACTACCCACCCTCCAGAGAAATAAGGCACACCCTGTACCGTATGCTGGTGCCAAAGGGAGGACACTATTGCACGGCTAAGGGTACAGCATTTTTCTGAAAATGTTTCCCTGTTGCCGTGCAATTGTGTCCCCCCCGTATAAATGACTTAACCCGTTTCTTTTGGTAGAGTTTGGTCGGTTAGATTGGGTTTCGGTTGGGACAGGTTGTGTTCCTTTTCGTGCATGCCATGGAATTGGACAAAAAGAACTTTTTCGAAAAATGGACCAATTCCCGAAACAAGTTGGTCGCCGAAATGAACGACTCCGAAATCTCATTCGCCGAAACAAGCGTTTGCCGAAATTAACGACCACCTTTTCCAAATGTTATTCCCCGAAATATGTTATTAGCCAAAATAAACTAAATCATTGGCCGAGAAGCGGCTCCGATATGTCATTCTCCGAAATGGAAGGCGCCGAAATAACGTCTCCGAAATGTTATTATCCGAAATGAACGTGAATCTCCATGAAAATCCAACAGGAAAACGGTCCATTTCATATGCATGGCCCTGCATGTGAAAATGCATCCTGACGTCTGCGAGAAACGAAGTGTTACTGACCCGGCAAAAAACTCCCGTTTTCACACAACCTCGGGAAAAGTGCATGGGAAAAAGCACCCAATAAGTGGGATTACACAAGAGCCATGAACGGAATCCCGAAGAACGTAATTAGGCCGTGGATAGCAGACAAACGCTGAAGAGGAAGGCCCAAGTACGTCAAACCACCGTTGACTGTTGAGATAGCAGATATCGAAAGTCCATTAAAGTTAAAACTGACAGCCATCATTAAGCAAAAGGTCGAATCGAGTGGCTGAGAGGGAAACATGCCCGGCGGAAGCAAACCAAACAACCATGCGCAAAGCGAAAAAAGCATGTGATGATGGTAAAGGGACTGAAGGGAGGACGGAAATACCAAAATTCCCAACCATGAATATATGCATGATTAGCTTAATGGAGTTTGAAACCTGTTCGGTGAGCAAACACGCGGAAGAACCTGAAGAAGAACGGTGTACCTGTGTGCATACAGGGTTTGCTAAAAGTCACTTGACAACCCCTGCGCTATTTGCTAAGTTTTCAATCTTCTCTTGTGGGGCTATTTCTACAGATTTCAGGTTCAGATTGGGCAGGCTGCCTGCTGCAGGTTTTATCCATTTGAATTGGAACAAACTCCACCTCAAGCTTCAAGAGTTGCTTCAAAACTGCAATGCACTTTTCTGGCGTTGTCAAGTGACTTTTGGGATACCTGTAGGCCTATATTGTCAACAGCAGCACCAAGAAGCAGCTGCGTGATGCAAATTTAACCCACTGAGGCATCAAAACTACACTCGATGCAACTTATTCCTTTTTATTGCGGGTCGAAACACAAACAGGACGAAGACTACCAGTTTGCCCTTTCCTGAAACATAGGCAAGAGATGTTGTCAACTGGAGAAACAGGAAGAGGGACACTGATTGTGGCCGCTTTCTGACTGAAAGATGGCCGAAAATCCGGACTCTTTGTCCCTCATTTTTTTTAGTTTTTTTTTTTTTTATTTTTAATTTTTTTTTTATTTTTTTTTTTTTATTTTTTTTTTATTTTTTTTGATAAACACAGGACGAGTACCAATGTTGGGTTTTGTGTGGTGAAGACACCAAATTCAAAATAAGACAAAATCAGCTTTTTGGAAATTTCTGAAAAGTGTCGCAATTGAAGTAATTGACTTTCAATAACCCAACGACAGGCACAGGTCAAGAAGTACCGTGGCAAACATGCAATGTGAACCTACTCGAAGAATTTCATGACAAAATTCAATCATCAAAAGCATATAAATCAAGACAAAATCCAAAAGATCGCCGAAGAAATGGAAATGAAAATCTGAAATGTTCCAAGTTAAATTAAACAGATTAGGTCTGAACAAAAAATCCCGCAGTGAGGCGCAAGAATCTATCAAAACCACAAGCCCAACAACGACCTGCATCCGCAAAGATCAAATATCACACAACACACAGACACAAGGAAAGAAAAAGAATGAAGCTGGGGGGAAAATGCTGGTTCCTGCGACAAGGTATACCGTACAATAATTGATCAAAAACTCTACTCAATTATTAATCGGCCAATGGAGCAGATATATGGCTTGAAGGAGTTGTCGAATCCTGGTCAGCTCAGCCATTGTGCTGCTCAGTCAGCCATGCTCACTACTCTCAGCTGGGCAGGCAGGAAAATCTCCTCATCCCTACATTTGGAAGACATCCCAAGAATTGGAATGCTCAATGCCAGGGAGAACACAGCTGGAGGCAGCACATTCCAATCAGCGATTTCACGAGAGAAAATTCCCATTATCTTGCAAAATCTGCCAACCAGAGCAGCTGCAAGCAGGGCTGTGACGAAATGCAAACTCCGGAAAAGTGAGAAAATCCGACAGAAGTTCACATTAGCTTTTTTGAAATTCCAGAACCTGGGTCCGAGGGTGAAACCGAGGCGTACCCGGAAACAGCGCAATACTTTTTCCAAAGCGGAATCACTTTGGCAACAGTTGACAATATTTACCTTCGCTCACTATCAGCAACGCACAGTAGGTGAGAAAAGACAGTAATGCCGAATTATTTGTAGAGTCGGCTGCGCACACAATCCCCAGTTTCCACCTCCAAGCACACACCGCAAACACTCCAAATTGCAGCGCCAAACCTTACCTCATCACCAGTTCACGGCACACAATCCGATAGGCACTTACAGGACTAAAAACTGCGAATAGGTGGTTTAAATCTGAAAGGAAATCTCTTTGAAAAAGCTACGATGATTTAAAGAAAAAGAACAGAAAACTACGGGATAATATGAAATTGAAACATTGTTATTCGGAAGAGAAATGCCTGCAGCAAAATTTTATCAGCAATGAAATTTATCAGCTTCTCAGACCGCCTGCATGTCCCTGAAAAGCAATTGGCAACAATGTTTTGCAGATAAAGTCCATCTGAATCATGGAGACAGCAATTTGCGTCAAGTCAGCATCTGAAAGCACAGACGCCAGCCCCGTTTGCCGTTAACCGAGAAGGCTTGGCTGCATTGGAAAAGACCATCCGGCTTCCGGTAATCTTCAGCGCTGCTTGCAAAACGCCAGAAAACAATTCTTGGGATACCTGACCTTCCAGTCGGAGTACTTCAGCCATGCTCCAGCTCTAATCGCTAATTCTGATCCAGAGAAATTTTTTTTTAAATCTGAGAACGCTAAATTTCTTGCCAATATTTTTGAACATCTATCCTTCGTTCCCTCTACCGGCTGTTTGTTCCTAGGGTGCCCCCTCTCTCCCTGCAGTAATTATGCAAAAATAAAAACCGTCAACCAGCATGGATGGCCAAGTGTCGCCAATCCACAAGCAAACCTCACTTAAGCCAGCTTGTGCGTCAAAAAACTCAGCACATCAACAGCAGAGCACCAAATCCGATTAGGAAAGTCGGGTAAGCCTTAGCGCTTTTTTCTGGTGAGAAATCAGAAAAACATCCCTCAGCTTCCCCCTACACAAGCGTTTGAGAGGACAGTTGGGTTCGAGGTAATAGTAAAGCATTGCCTATAACCGACATGTATATGTATACAACGTTCGTGCGGGTAAATATCCCAATATACCCCATATAAAATACGGAGTAAATAAATCCTATGTCACAGAGACTAGTTTGCAAACGTCGCGGGGAAGGCACCTCTGAATCTGAGCTGCAGCATCAAAAGTGGATGCTAATGGCCTGATAATTTACGACCGTTAGGAAGGCAAGGGCATACAAGGCTGCCTGGGGAGGAAGGGCGCAAAGGTGTGGGTGCGTCGAGAAATCACGACGAAGAAAATGGTGCCGCGGGAAAGAAGAAAAATCGCGAATGATAGGATGTCCTTGTTCCTATCGCGAATTGTTGGCCTCCCATCTCTTGCGCCTTGCACCAGTGAAACAGGAATCTTTCCAGAGCAGACAGACGCCCCAGCATTCAGCTTGGAGCAGCGTCAATCAGATTTCCATGGCGAAAACACAGCCCTGTCTTTGTCTGCGTGGACGGTTGCACGGGTTAAAGAGTTGCCGCTCTGGATAGCACTGAATCCATGCCAATGACATTAATATTCAGGCAAAACAGTGCACACCCGTCCACGAACCCCAGCCCCAACGGTCTTCCAGCAACACCCTAATCCCATCCATCTGGGAGCATAATCTATAGTGCTTGAATATTAATAGGCTAGTGCGCACCACACCAAGCGAGGCGCCACACCCGCTCTCACAGCAGCCACCAGGCTAGTTTGTATGCCCAGCTGAACAGTTAATCAAATAAAATCAGGAAACATTTCCAGGCTAGTCTGCCCTGTTCCATCAGACCCGCCCCGGTCCCCAGGAACGGAAAAATCCCAATAAAAAGCAACTGAAAGATTCGGAAGTACATAGAAACGGAATTTCCAGCCGAGGATGAAAAATGTCTCTGTGCGTGATAACTATAAATTACGTGAATCTCTTCAGAGAAGAGAACTGCTATTTCTCTTCTCCCGGAAGAATGAAACACAATCTGCAAACGCAGGAAACCTTACAGGAACCACAACAGGAACCACACAAAACGAACCGACACATTATTCCATTTGTAGAAAAAAGCGAAGATTGCTTGTGCGGTGAACTTTTATTGCTGTGCTAAATCGACAGATTCCGAACTTTTAGGTATCATTGTTACAGGGAATTGCAGTTTCCCCTTGAACACACTTTTGAGAGCATTTTCAGGCGGAGAGATCAACAGCGGGTGAACGCCAAACCAAATCCGATTTGCGGGGCAAATTTTTGCCATTTTCTTCAATGTGAAAAATTTAACTATACCTCGGCGAGGTTAGGTGGTGATAATCCCTCCGCCGGAAGTCGGGAAATGGAATCTACTCGTAAGCTCCAGAGGAAAATGGTGTCCGCCGCAAGTAGAACATACTCATATTTACTCCAGATGAAAAGGGTGTCCGACGCAAGTGAAATTTACTCATGTTTACTCCAGATGAAAAGGATGTCCGTCGCAAGTGGAACACACTCATATTTTCTCCAGATGAAAAGGGTGTCCGCCGCAAGTGGAACAAGCATCAGAGGAAAAGTGCATCCATTGAAGACACGCTGTCCTGAAGCCGGAAGCAGAAAAATCTGAGTTGAAAAACACAGAAAAGCACCAAATGCTTGCATCCGCGCTGCAGCAAAAACAATTTTTCAGGAGGAACGGGAGTGAGAGAGCGCATTTGTCGGGATTTGAGCTGCAGTTTGAAAACGGGAAGAATTCGATAATAAAATTGGTATCGATGTCAATTTTTTCAAAATCTGGAATTTCACATCTTTGCAATCCGGAAAAAAAATTAAAAATTCTGCTCTGAAGAACAATGGAATGCAAGCATACATGTTTAATGTGAGATACCTATGCCATTCTTCAAAGGCCAAAACACACCGCCGTCCGCCGCACGCCAAGCTTCCTTCCCTTCATACGACATGGCCATCAAAGAGACAAGAGTGCCAGTAAAAGAGAAATAAAATCTTCTACCAGGCTAGCTAGGATAGGCCCTCTACTCTCAGCCGCACCTTCGCGTCGAATGCACCCTTCTGACTCCGAGGGTTGGTTGGCGTGGGCGCTTCCCGGTTACTGCCCTGTAGAGCTTCATGGCGTCGATCGATTCCACCATTTCCGGCTCTTCCCACCGCACGCACGCACACGCACACACACAGCCTAGCTAGGGCAGAAGAATGAATAACAAATATCGTTTTAAACGAAATGGGGCCGTTTTGAAAGCAGGTACAGAAACAGCCTGGCAAACCGGCGGCGGAGTGGATTTGCCAGACAGACGGAAGGGCGAGTTGCAGTGCATATGACTTAAAGGGATTTTCCGTTGGAATATGAGATTATTGAATTCTGACTGGGGCCAATCGATTCCGTTGGCTACCGCTATCAACAAATGGAAATTAGAAACCCTGCTGGTTATGTGCAGCCAGCAAGTCAAATCCAAATCCGCACAAGAAAAACCTGCCAGGCCAACGAAAACACGACTGAGATATTTATTGGTCTGACTGGACAAGAAGTGTTCGGCCGCGAAAACATGACATAAATTTCTGTGGGCTGAATGAATGAATCATTTAGATTGCCTGAGAAAGATTGTATCTCATCCACTGGGACATTAACAGGGTGTCTGCAGTCGGACAGAGACATTTTCACTGACTTTTTCAATTTTTCAGACGGAAATTCCAAAAATTCCAGAAATTCTGAGTTCTCATTACCCTCCAACTCTCAGCATGTTCTAAATCCAGAAAATGTTTGAAAAGAACCTGGAAAAAAGCCTGACTGACTTTGCCTGACTCTGACTTTGAAAAGCCCCGACTTCGCAAAGAATATTCACAAATTCCCTGACTTTTGCAGAATGGCAAAATTCCCTGACAATTCCATGTTTCCCAGGTCTGTATACACCCTGAACAAGAATGACTGCTAAGCGGTAAACCGGCCCTGTCAACGTGCACATGTGGATTCAAAACGCCAGGCAAAATGAACGAATGTCTTCCAACAGCAATTGTTGACACGTTTTCCACACCGCACGCGATTCATAAAATTATCTCCGAGATGCATGTTGGCGAGCAGGTTTTAGCCAACGAAATTTCATGAACCTGTGCAAAAGCAAACCAGAGAATGAAATTTGGTAAATTCATATGCCAACAATTTCGTTTACGCTCCACCCCGATCGAAGCCTTGATTTGCACGCATGTTCCGAATTTGTGCATGACCTCCAACAAAGAATCCTTCCAGTCGAGTCGAGCGCCGACAGCAAATGAAATTTGAGCACAAAAGCTCAAAATAAACCTTCCCAAATTAAAGCGAGGGAAAAAGGGAATTAATAAACTTGTTTTTGTAAAGATCGCCAGCCGCCATCCCGAAGGAAAGGCAAGCCAGGATGGGCAAGGCAGGCTGGCTGGCAAACATTTCAGGATATATCAAAATCCATTATCCTATCCGCTTGCAACATGATCTCATGTCTTGAATACACATAGGCACAGACTAAGCCAACGCAGCATCAGTTGAAGATAGCCTAGAAGACTACCAGGCTCACAGAACATCATCATCGACGTCGCCAAACATTTCCGCCCCCTATAAGACGTCTGCACTTCAACCCTAACTCACATTCCTCTTCCCATCCCCCACCGACAGTTTCTGTATCACGTGACAAAGATCAAACAATTCCCGGAGATAATATCATCGCACAATATATTATTGCCCAGAAGTCTTCTTCACATCCATCCCTTCCCCCTCCCGCTCGCTTCGACCCTCTCCATCATCCCACACATCCTTTTGTTGGCGAAGAAATACAAGATACAGAAAGAGAGACAGCCTTGTTTATTTTACCCTTCTTTATTCCACATCCTTTCTCGAGACTTCAAATGGGGAAGTTCCCGTTCTAGACGTCCATGAAGTTCCTGAAGTCGACCGCCCCGGCTGAAATGCAAAACAGCTTAGCACACCGTCAAGTGTACGCGACATTTGCTTGCATATTATTATCTTCAGGCTAAAGGTACAGTAGATAAGATGGAAACTCCAGTCTTATTTGCCAGTATTCGCGCGATTGCAATATGCAAGCCGGTATTCTGGGTTAATACCAATTCTGTTCAGGACACAAAGAACTGTAGGTTGGAATTTACCCTTCGCCTGTAGTGTGTACAATAGACGAAAATAATCCATTTCCTGTTCAAATAAGCCACCTCAGCACCACGGGTACCTGAAAGGGGAGACAGCGTTGTCCCCCGTCTGCCAGCCAGACTAAACCCGATACGGGGTTCAAGGATGATCGAATAAAAGGCGCGATTCACACGCCAGACAAAATCAAATCGGGAATCGGCTTCAAGCCCCCGGTAATTCATCACACATTTTCCGACTGGAATGCACAGACTCGCCAAGTGAAGGATGCTTCAAAGCTTGCTTGCAGCAAAACTGGACAAGAATGCAAAATCTGTCGATGCACAAGGGAATGGAAGAGGCATCAGATCAGCATTGAAATCGAAGCTTCTCTGCGGATCTGAACTGAAGCCTGTGAAGCAATCAAAGCATGAAAGACACACGGGTATCTTTTAAACATCAGTAAGAGTAAGTCCAATTGTGTGTGAACTGGCCTACCTGGTTAATTCCTCCAGTGGGACATGGCTTCCTATGGGTTCCTATAAGCACAACCGCAAGAATTGAAGTAACCAAAGCGATATACACACAAAAATGCCGTTAGTTCCGGTCATGAAAATCATTCAGCACAAGAGCTCTTCAGCAATCACCATGTGTTGTGGTGTTGGGAAGCAGGTCCATTGGATTTTTGGAGGGATTCGGTGAAAGCCTGGAACGGAGGATTTCAACCGTTTGGCACAAGCTCAACCGTTTGGAACTGCAATTTTGGATCGTCTCATTACCAAATTCGTTTCCCAGCGAAGAAAAGGTCTTCAGATCAAGAGCGAAGCACCAACCCATCGTTCTCCGACATCCTCCGTAGCGCCCATCACCAAAGGCAAGTTCAAGTTTGGCCCAACAGGACAGGCATTTTGCTTCAAAGTGGAGCGAGCATATTTTTCAAATATGAATTTTTAATGAGTCGCAATTGGCTTTCTGGAAAGAGGAGAGAGCGCGAGAGAGAGAGACGGCTGAACAAACATAGACAACAAGGCAACAAAACCCGCACACAGACAGCAGATGATCAAAAACGAAGTTGTTCCTCCATTTGTTTCCCACTCGTTGTATCAAAGTGCTTTTGTTTCGACAACGTTTGAACCGCGGTCGTCGACGACTCACGCAGCATGATTGGAAGATACATGATTGGTACCTGCGTGCTTCGGCTGGGACACGTTGGGAGTCGTGACCGATTCACGACCGATAAAAATATCGGCAGGTGGTTTACTTTCATGAACGAGAAACGGAACCCAAACAAAACGATGCCGATAATTTTCGATGAATGAAAAATGAAAAAGGAGCGCAATTACTGCCCACTGTGTTTTGGATCAAACCGGGTTGTTTTTCTGTCTCACCCTATTTGTTGCAGTTCTAAATGGTATTTGAGTGTGCGGACGCAGGTTCACCCTATCACTTTTCACTGTGAAAAGTGTGCTGTTGAAGCCAATCTGCAAAAGGCACGGAGGTATATCAAGGGAAAAGGATCAGATGGCAAGCACCGATCAGATACGCTAAGGACATGTTTCCAAATGCAAAGAAGGTCCACTCCACCAAGCTTATTCCAAAGGAATTCTCTTCTGAAGTCAACAATTTGTTCCAGCACGTCTGCTCCAAAAGCCCATCTTCAACCAATTTGCAAAAGCAAGTCAGCTCCAAAAAGCCATTCTGTTCGAGCAAAGCAAATATGACGTTTTCTGAAGCAAATATGCAATTGTGCAAGTCCGCTCAAAAAGCCAATCTGCTCTAGAAAATCAGATCTCTTCAGCAGCCAATTTGCAAGCCAGTTTCCTCGAAAAGCCACACATCCACGGAAATCCAACGAAAAAACTCTGTTGCCAAGCGTGGAAATCCACCCCGTGAAAGTGCTCTAAACTTTGTTTCTGAAGCCGATCTGACCTTATCGACAATTCCTGCTAAACTCCCTTCGCGATGGACCATCAGAAAGCCCAATTTTTACAACAGAATCGAGAACAATAAACAAAATCATCTGAACGGGGTTCCCTGTCTTGTCTTGGTACCGGCTGCGAATTTAAGAAATGAGTACGCGTTTGGGCCTATCCCGATTTTGCGCGCATCGAAAAAGTGAAAAATAAAGCTAATCTAACCAAACCTAACCTGTCCAACTTGCCCAACCTACTCCAACCAAACCTAACCTGACCTAACCTAACCTTTTTCCAGTGTTTCTAGCGTTTTTAACCGTTTTTGGAGGGTCGGAACTTTAACACGGAGTTAGATGGAAAAGGGCCCAAACGCGTACTCATTTCTTAAATTAGCGTACCGGCTTCGCAAACTGGTGCACACCTCATCAGCCTCTCTGAGCTGACACAAACAAGATCTGATGATCTAGCTAGATTACCTACATATGCTAATGAGACAATCCAATCTTCCTGATCTGCGAATTATGCAACGGCATTCGTCTCATTCTCCCTGGACTGTTCGCGAAACGAAGCCAATACTGATGCAAACTTTGCATTGAGGTCTGGACGATATGCAAATTGGAGCAACCGCAGAAGAAAAAACACAGTGGCCCTTGTCTCGCAACCCCACAACCTATCGACCTGAATTGGAGAATGGGTTCATGCTACTCAACGGGATCAACATTATCTCCGACGTCAATCGATGAGAGAACATCAGAGAGGCCACTGGATAAGAACGAAGCACATTCACACGTCCTATGCCAAAGAGAGATGCGAAGGAGGAGCCCCGAACGATCATTTATGTTCCAGCCTTTTGACGTTGCAAAGCGATGCAAACCATGACCGGAATTGGTGAGTGCAAACGCAAAGCCTGGGCAACGTGATTATAATGCTCAATAAGTGGCGTAATTCGGCG
Source organism: Sinentomon sp. SZTP_YWyxl (assembly GCA_030068105.1). NCBI lineage: Eukaryota > Metazoa > Arthropoda > Protura > Sinentomata > Sinentomidae > Sinentomon > Sinentomon sp. SZTP_YWyxl. The sequence continues at coordinate 23,734 of JASGXE010003882.1, forward strand.
CTTTGGCTGTCGCCAATTTTTATTTGTCCGCAAGAGGCGCGAATGTCGCTCGGTGGCCTACTGCGACAAGTAAAATACATTGCGACTATACGGCGGTCGCGGGTTGTCACTCACGGAATCTTAAATTTCTCTTGAACCGATTCACGGATTTTGACAGGACTTGCTGTGCTGGAAAGCAGAAAAACGAGCGATTTTGGACGTGTATAACAGCCCCGAATTTTTCGCTGGTAAAATGCTCAAAAAATTTCAGATACAAAAGTTTCTAAGTTAAAATGTGATAAAATTCCGGGTTCCTGCCTCACATTTCCAAGATTGCGCGATTTTTTCCGTTGTAACATAGATTTGACCTGCGGAAGAGTTGTAGAGGAAGCTTTCAGCTTTCCAAAAATACCAAAATCATTGAATTTGAACATCACTTGACCATTTTTGAAGAGGAAACGCGACATGGAAGCATAGGTACTTTTTTGTTGCGTCAAAAACAAAAAAATGCTTAGTCGTGTTTCTTCTCCATAAATGATGTTCCAATTCAATGATTTTGGTATTTTTGGAAAGCTGAAACCTTCCTCTATAACTCTTCCACATGTCGAAACCATGTTACCACGGGAAAATTCGCGGCCTCCAAGGGAGACGCGGCCTCATCCCCGCTTATTTTTTGCAGAAAACAAAATGAATGCTTCCGCTTCGCGTCCTTTCTTTTTTAAAAGAGCCAAATGGTGTTCAAATGCAATGATTTTGGTGTCTGTGGATAGCTGAGGGCTTCCTCTACAACTCTTCCGCAGGTCAAAACCATGTTATAACGGAAAAAATCGCGCAATCATTGAAAGTATTCAGCAAGAACGCAAAATTTTATCTTGTCAAAATTTGAACATATTTTTTCCCCGCATGACTTTCAAGTTTTGCCCGTGAAAAGTTCGGGATAATTTTATAGTCCTGAAAAGGTCTAATTTTAAGCTTTCCAACACAAAAATTTTGATCAAAATCCGTCATTTGGTTCCAGAGATATTAAACTGTTCGTTGCCGATGCACAGCGACGCATAAATCAACCAGAGCCAGGAAAACCGGCCTCTTGACGCGACGGCAGAGAAAGGAAAAGAGCGAAAATTGGCGCTCGGTGGGCGGGGAAGGGCAATGAGAGTTACGGCACTTATAAGTATTAGAATCACGTTGGCCTGGGGCAGTGAACATCCATTGCGGATCGTTTTGCATGCAAACAACACAAAACACTGCAGAAAACCATGGCACAGTCAACCTGCAACCCTCCTGCAACCATTTGCAAAATTGTCCTTGATTGGTAGATTGCAATTTAACTGGTACCATTGTTGAACGCCCAAAACTTGCCGCACAGTGGATGAGCCCAAAGCTATTGACATTATCAGAAAATCAATAGCTTTGAATGGGGCTAAGCACAAACCGATTGTTTGCTGCATACGGAAAGAAAAGGGTGGGAAAAACTGTCGTTGCAATGCTATACATGTATAACCATGGTGAGAAGCACATCTTTACTCATAACTAGAAACATCCCCTATCTTTTGCTGCATTGTAATTCGGACAAAACACGCAAAACAAGCCTGTTCGCTTGTAGCTTTGAATTTTTAATGCGAAGACCGTAAAACCTGACGTCGAAACACAGGTTGAGTCCAGCCAGCCCAGCAACATCACGCACATTTTATGCATTTATTCTACTGAAGATTTTGGAGTTTGACAAGGCAATGCTCAAAGGCAGGAAGCACGGACAAACGGGTGGGTGCCGCAAGTGCTGTGACTGAGCTCCCTCAAGTCATCCTCGCCTGAGCTCTTTGAGCCAGGCAGTTTAAATTTGGGCGAAATTGAACCCACCTCAACGAGGCCTTTGCCTGTAAAATTCTCACCCGGGGAGAAGTGTTCGAATCCGAGGTAGCTGGAATATTTTCTCCATTTATTGCAATGCTTCTCTTTCCGGAGCACTTCACCCCGGGGTTCGCGTTCAAACGTTATGGTTCTCTTTTTCCGAGGTCGAAAAATGCTGTCAATTCTCCAATTTTGGATTATACAGAATTGCAACTTTGAATACCGAATTGCAATGAAGGCACAGTCGAGGTACTTTACAAGAAGAACGCATGAGAGAGAGGT
>JASGXE010003883.1:0-25622 GCA_030068105.1 Sinentomon sp. SZTP_YWyxl
AGATTTGGACCGATTTCGATGAATGTCATGAGAGTCTGACAGTCATGAGAGTCGAACTGTCATTTCTGAAAACATAATTAAGTGCAGGTACCGCTAACATGAATCACCGAAGTCCAAATATCATCAAAGCCAAACACTCCACGGAACATTTGTGGTGTTTGTGAAGCATATACTAAACTGCTTCCAAACGTTTCAAGAAAAGGCCGATGCACGTCAAAATATTACCCAAATAATCACAGCTTGGTTGAGATAAAACTCGTCTGCATCTCTTTCCCTTGTTCGTCAAAAGCAGCATCTGTCATTTCCTTATCTCCTTGAATATTGTGAGATATGAAAGAACGGTCGTTCTTCCAGGCATAGATATATTTAATCAATTCATGTGAGGATCCGTTATGTAGCTACTTACATGAATCTTTAAGTTTTTGTCTGTGATGGCCGATATTTAATTCCTGAAAGTTTTCCAATTCTCTCAAAAGGAAGAAGTATCTTACACACTTCTAAAATGTTTTCAAATCCCTCAGAAATAATCCAGTTTACAAGGTTTATTTACCTTGTAAACTGGATTTGCAAGGTTTATTTACAAGGTTTATTTACTTTGTAAGCTTGATTATTTCTGGGGGATTTGAAGACATTTTCGTAGTGTGTAAAATACTCCTTTCTTTTGGGAGAATTGGAAAACTTTCAGGGATTAAATGTCGGCCATCACAGACAAAAAATAAAGATATTGGGTGATGTGCAATCCTGAATGGCAGTCACTGGGATTAACTGTTTTTTTTTTTTTAGAATTTATCTCATTTTTTCACGTCAAAATTCGTTTCATTTAAAAGGATTCAGCCTTTTGCGCTTGCTTTGAGTGCGTCCGAAAGAAACAAAAATTTAGACCAACGAAAACGAACATCGTTTGTTGGGAATGACAAACGATCATTTTGACAAAACTTTTATTTCCGCATCTTGTTTCGAATACCAACATTAAGCGGTTTATGTGAATATAAAGTCTCTGCTTTACTGAATGAATGAATCGAGTGATGTCGGGCGAAGCCGAACGTTCCAAGCCATCACAATCTTCCTCAAAGACAAGCAAGAAACGCCCAAAACGGGATTCACACCAGATTTGGCCAAAATTTTCCCTCTATCCCTCAAGCTTCCTGTTTTTCATTTCAGAAGATGCTTCACCATACGGCAATGCCAATCACCAACACCGGTCTCCAATGTCTGCCATGGGTCTAGGTTTCAACAGGCTACAAGCACTGTGGGGACTTCCTGGAGCAGTGGACACTTCGTCAGTGAGCCTAGCAGCGGCTGCAGCGGCCGGGATGTTCGGCGACACCGGTCGCCAACTGGAGTTCACCAACACCACCAAAAAGTCTCAGTACCCCCCGGCACAAGCACATTTCCAAACCTACCAAAACTTCCCCTCTGTGGCCGTCCCCACCTCTCCAGCATCCCCACAGAAGGAGGCTTTGAATCTAGGGCTGCCTCCTCAGATGAATGGAAAACGTGGCCTCAATTACGATTCCAGCAATAATATTTGCAACACGAAAAAGCATAGCTCCGAAAGTTTGTCTTCGGTGAAATCCGACAGTATTAGCGATAACGAGAACGATAATGACATCGTTAACGACCCCGATGATGAAGCATTCCTCCCTGAGGTTAAAATCGAGACTGACCTGCCTCCCCAGCTACACATTCTCAAGAAATCGTCCCACAGGAAGAGCATGATGTCGCCACTGTCCATTCGGAACCACTCCATCGCCAACAACCGAGCCCACAATCTGGTCAGTTCGCAGGCATCGGTGTCCCCTCGAAGTATGCAAAATGATCGCTCGGCGGCTGGCGACTGTCGTTCAAACCAGGAGCAGAAAGTCGCGGGGACTGTCGGCAGCGGAGGTGGTGGCGGAGAGCGACGCCGGAAGCAACAATCGGATTTTAGTAAGCTCTACTCTGTCCTGGACGATCACCGCTCACCCCTGACCTCGGCAGCCAAACGGCCGTGCCCTGATCGACACGATAACGACTTCGACCGGGGCAGCAGCAGGGACGATTTTCGCGACGATTCCAAGGAAGATTCACCTTTCTCGAGTCATGCTAAATTTCCCTATTCTGGTCGGAATCGGTTCACGCAGTCAGCAAATATCAAAATAACCAGTAGAGGTAAGTGCAGTGGCATGTGTGTTATTTTGTGCTATGTGCTGAAATAAAAGCGTTATGCAAGAGGATAATGAGAATAGGGGGGAAATCCTTGCGACTATCCCCATGATTTTAAACAGATTACAGAGACTTATCTCACTTCAACAGAGCGATATGAAAGTTTTTTCTACCCCTGTTGCGTGCACTCTTGCATCACAGTCTCTGTTAAAGATTTTAGCCAGCCAATAAGGCCTGCCTTTAAAATTCGTGGCAAAATTGACCAAACTGAAGGCGAAATCCCCTCTAAGTGACTCCGACATTCTCAAATGCTGCAGTCCTCGCAAAGCTTGCTTAAAAAGACCGGAAACGGATTTCGAATCGGAAAGAAGTGTATTGGTTGGGTTTAAATGGGCCATTCTTTTGCAAGAAAAAGAATGGGCCAAGCATTTGACTTCAGCCGACTCCTGGTAACTTCACACGGTCTATGCCTTTCTTTTTGTTAACTGTCTGGATACATCGATTTGCCATTGCAACAAATTTTTAGGATAAGCATTCTACGAATTCAGAAAACGTGGTGGCATGTCATTTATCTGGTGGATTCGGGCAAGCATTTGACTTTTCCTTTTCTCAGCGTTCCGATTCTAAGGGTCTCCAAAGTGTCGCACAATGAATGGGCACGGAAAATTGGGTAAATTTTCAAGCAAACAATATTGGAGGATAAAAAAGCCCAAACTGCCAGATAAAAAAGCCCAAAACAAGAGCTTACGAACAATATCGATTCATGCAATCGGATCTCAGCTGCATGGGCTTTGATTATACGAATACATCCTGCCTTGATTTTGCGAACATTGACGACCCTTGATAGAACTAGCTGCCTTTAGATACACGTCATCTCGATTAAGGCCATCCCCCTATCGGTATATCGACTGCCATTTTCGACAGGTTGTCAAAAGTTTAGAAAAGGTGCAGTCACAGAAAAATAATGACTCGCAAATAGGCCCCTACATCTGTAAAATATCCTTTCATGCTAAGCGGGTTGCGTTCTTTAAGAAAGAATGCCGATGTCATGTCTTGATGTCAGCTGGAATTCAGAGGGAAATTATTGAGGCTTGCGCCTCCCCGGTGTATTTTTTCTCATGGAGAATGGTGTGGCGAATCCGAAGATGGACCTTATTTTCCGAAACCTGACGCCGGTAGCCGTTCGTGAAGGTTTGATTTGGCGTCGTTCAGAACGGATTGACGTAGTCTCAGACGTTGTAAATGCCAATCATGCGTTTGTCAACGTTTCCAAGAAGACCTGCAAAAAATCTGACAGCCCATTCAACTCTGTTAGGGAGTCATTATTGATTCTGTGACTGTACCTATACATGTGACGAATATCATTACAGAGCAACCCTTTGCCTGGAAGTACCTAAACCAGGCCATTCCAAGCAACTTTGTTTGCCTTGACCTCAATTCTTGGTCTTTTTCTGACTTCAATTCTCTGTCTTTTTCAAACTCAGGTGACGGAAACCGAGAGGATAATTCATCCTTGGTAGTCAGCATGGATGTGAATGGCGTTTTGTACCAGGGCGTTCTGTTTGCACAGACACCAACGGCGTGAAACGCATTTGTCCTTGCGGCGATCACTGTGGATTGACAACATTTTGTACCAAGGCAATGACGACACCGAATGCATGCGCAATTGGAAGTCGTTGCTGGTTGACGGCATTGACGTTGAAGGAATTTCATGCCGTGGTCTCACAAGCATGAACAGCGCAAAGGAAATTCTTCGTTTGTGGATCGCCGTACCCGAAGCTGAGCGTTTTGTACCATTGGTTCCTATTTGCACTTACACCAAACGCATGCCGTAAATTGGACGTAAGTTAAAACGGTTAAGACGGAAATTGGCACCCGCCCGAGGCGTCCTGTTGTCACGCAGTAACGTACAGACGAGTCGGCTACCAGAGAATTTGTCGTAGGTTCTCCAGATCTAGCTTCGAACGCCATTTTATTTTCCATGAGCTAGCCGCGTGCAGGGCATCGTTGGTTTATTACCCTAACCAACGGTGTCATTCTACCCATATGCTTCCATAGACATCACCAGCCAAAGGACTGACCACAATGAATAAAGTATTATTCTGCGCGTCTCTGAAGATGAGGCGTGAAATTGTTGTTTTTACTGTTTGTCCTTTTGTGCAAAATATAAACTATCTCGCAATAACTTGTTGCATCAATCAAAACTCGTGCTAAGTCATTCGAATGTATACAGCATTGCATTGTATTGCAGTTGTGCAACATCACAACATACTCGTATATATGTTAATCTGGTTTAAACTTTTGTTTAATGTTGCTTTGAATCATACCACACGGTTGTTTTTGCACCATTGAGTTGTGTTTATACAGTTTATTATTTTGCGATTTCGAATGATATTTCAATACCAAGATTCCACAGACACCAGAAACGGATGACATCCCTTCAACATGCAGAGTTGAACATCCCTTCAACTTCCCTTCCACATATAGGTACATGCAAAAATTGCGACTGTTCAGAATTTAGCAGAAACTGCGTGATGCAGAAATTATTTGGAAGAATGTATCGTAATTGAGGTCGTCATTGTTGAAAAATCAAACGAGAAAAATAGCGGCAAAACAAAGAAGATCACAAAAAACAAACTAACGATCAAACAAATAATTTCAAAATGTATTTTCTTCATCTTCTTCTGCATTCTTTATTCATGTTATTTGAAAGAATGTATCGTAATTAAGGTCGTCATTGTTGAAAAATCAAACGAGAAAAATAGCGGCAAAACAAAGAAGATCACAAAAAACAAACTAACGATCAAACAAATAATTTCGCCGGCAGAAAAACTGGCTAGAAGAGAGTGTGACACCCGATGAATTAGTGCAAAGGAGATGAGTTGTGAACTTGATGGAAGGCCATTCCACTTTCGGACAGTCTTTATGGAAATGAATTGAAAATGGTGTTGGTTTTGAAAATTGAAGAAAAGTAAGCTAGGCCATTGCCAGACCTGCACTGGCTTGGTTTGATGAAGTAGCATCTGAAGTTTTGAGATTAGGGCTGATAAATGGGGTCTCACATGCACACCCGCAGCATATTCAATAATTGGCAGGACCAGGGACAAATAAGCCCTCAGCTTGGACTCTTAAGAAGAGCGTTCGATTTGCCTTCACACATACGAGATAGCTTAGATTTGATGTTTGTTTCCAAAAGAGGTTATGGGAAATAATAACGCCTAAAATTTAAAAATGCTTGCATATATGTTCTCGATTGGTTGATCATAAATCATGGAAACCACTTCTGTTTGGGGTGAGTTTGAACGGTTGAAAATTGCCATAGCTTTCAACATGGCTGGGTCCCTTGGCGTCGCAGCACAATAAAAACTGGTTGAGGTCAGACTGTGTGTGCGAATTATTATCCGGGGACTCATCAACTTGGGAAATTACTCCAACGTCAGCAAAAATCCACATGTTGGAGGACAAGTTTTCAACAATGCCGTCAATGTAAATCAAGAAGAAAAGGCGGCCTGCTGCCGAGCACACTACCCTGGGGAACACCGGAAGTAACGGGCGATGCACTGGAAGTAGCAGAATTTATTGAAACCATCTGGATGGGAGAAGTTTAGAAAAATGGAATGGGTAAGTATGTCCTCTTCCATGTTCCTGGCAATTTCATCGATTGAAAGGAGAGCAATTTTGCGCTTTAATTTCTACCGCGTGCATATGATTAAAAAGAAAGAAAAATTCGGAGACAACAGTTAAATGGAAAAACACATCTTTGAGAAGATTTATTCCGCCACTACTATGTTCAGTGAGGACTGCTTGTATTCCCCGACCAATTGCCGACAAAGGTTCTTGCAATTTTGCAAAAACCCAACTCTGAAGAAGAAAGTTTTTCTTTTTGACCTTTTTCGCAATCTGACACTTTCTTCTGCTCTAACTGAATCTGTAAGTAACCTCGAAACGGGCAAAACTTTACGGTATTAAGTCTGGAAATCCATATGACTGTGTCAACTCCATAATCATTTGATTTCCCTGCTAAAACTTTTTTCTCGTCGTGCAGCAAGAATACCCATTCCACTTCAAGCATGCTTCAGGGCATTCCCAATAAGCTGCCTGAAATGCCTCAAACGTTAACAATTATGACTTACTGTGCTATTCGTTATTGCAAATCTAGTTGCAGACAGCTGTTTCCTCTGCCGCAAAATGATGGAAGTCCGCTTGACGCCGCAAAATGCAGGGCTCTCCAAGTTATGCATAATCAATCAGTTTGACGCCGCAAGTTAGGTATAGGTATAGGTATCAGACGCTGCTTTCAGCAGGTTATTATGCCACAAGGCAATCGTCAATGGAGAACATCAAGTTCTCACATATGACAGCAAATGTCATCATATACCTGGGAAGGGGAAGGGAGGGAAGGGAAGGACACGCGACCGTCGGCTGCGATATTCGTAAGGATAGGAAAGGGTAAAGGAAGGAGGGGTGAGGAGGGTAGATATAGGAGTGTGGAAAACATATCATCGGAATGTGGACGGGGCCTAGTCATATAGCATTCAATACAGGCACACAACAGTCATACACACGCGACCCAAACAAGACCTCCCCACCATCAGCATCAAGCATGCAGCATGAACCAGCACACACGCACACCACAACATATCCATTCGCAATCTCAAATGAAAATATGCAAAAAAGCGAATAAAAGTGAGACATAGGTAGGTGAAAGAAAAGGAAGAAGGTAGGGAAATGACGAAATGAAGAAACAAAGCCAATAACATGAGATTAGACAGAAGAAAAAGAAGTAGAAGATAACACAGTTAGACCCACATAGGTTCCTAGGTAGCCTTTCCGGAGCACTACATCGGGGGAATGGGTTCGCCTTGCGTCAGTCGCGCAGCGATAGCGCTGTCCGACAACTGCCGGTTAACTAGCGCAGGGAGTCACGGAAGCACTAGCGGCGTTCTCCAGCAGTACGCACACTCCCTCTTCCCAGCTGCGTGAAAAAGGTTTGCACTGACCACGCAGAGGGGGGCCACCAACATGAGCCGCCGACTCCGGGCAGGTTCCCGGCTTCGGTCTGGGCATGAGTCACTGACCCGTTCCCTGACCTCATCTTTATCAACCCCTCGTAATGCACCGGATCGAATCTAATCCCAGGTCTTATTTGGGCCCCAAGGAGAGAAGAGCAGTTTTCACTACGAATGCCAGAGAAAATAACAGATGAGGAACTTCAGGAAAAGGATCGAGTCAGAAAGGAATCCACCGAATTCTGGGATAGACGATTCCAGTCTACAATGGTTCTGGGAATGAAAGAATACTTAAAAATGTTCCTAGAAGGTTGATAAACGCGGATCTTGGAAGTATGGTCATGGCGACCAAAGTAAATTGAGTAAGTTGAGAGGCTCTCCAAGTACGGAAAATCAATCTGTTTGACGCCGCGAAAGCAAAGGATCTCCCCAGTCTGCATTATCAATCTGTTTTACGCCGCAAAATGCAGAGGCTCTATGACCAGTGATATGATTTGAGCAGGCTGGCTTTGGGATTGCAATGTTTCGCTTTTTCGAGAAATTCTGAGAAATTTCCCATCAGTACACTTGAAAAGGTGTAGTTGGATTCATCGCAAGCACTTTCGACCTTTTTACTTTTCGCTAAACTATGATCACGTTCCTATAGAGTAGAAGAATAGTGTACTAAAAATTGTTTCTTCAAGTCGATGCGAATATTTTGTAACATGTTCTTTGGAAATATGTGTTCGTTTGCATTTAGTAAAATTGTTGGCATTCACACATTGAGCATCGTTTTTTTTTTTCATTCGATTTTTCTGCTGCTGGCTAATATGCACCTTGTACTGATGGAATTTCTGTGCACTTGCAACAACGAGCATGTTTATGTATCCACAGTCATGTTCAATTTTGTGAATTAAATATTATACTGACAAATTACATTTTGCCATTTTTCCGAGTGAAGATCGATCTATTTGCACATGAGATCACCCCAATGTAATGCAGACTCAAAACAAAAAGGGAAAATTGATGTTTAGGTTAGCATGGTATACTCGTAAATTCACCGCCGCCAAAATTTTTTGTAGAAAGAGTTCATTTCTCATTGAATAAATAGCAACATGCTCAGAAAAACATTGTGGCATTCGTGTAAGGCGTGAAACCTCACTAAACCCTATTGAAATTGGATGACCCCTGCATTTGCCAGTTATTTTAAAATTCCTCCAACGTTTCTGCAGCAATAACGGTGGTGTCTGAATACAAAATTCCATCGAATATCGCGACTATCCTAATACGTTGAAGGCAGGTTACTTGAAGTGACTATGCGAGATAGAAGAAAATGACAACTGGAACCGATAAATGTAAAAATCTTGATCACACCGCAAAAAAGATGGCGAAGGTGTGGGCAACCAAAAAATGCACAGCATATCCTCGGGCTTTTACTTTGGAATGATATCTTTGATTGATCACAAGAGTTTCTTATTTGCAACATTGGCCCACCTACGGTTTTGTTCCAATGTGTTTATTTATGCTTTTCGATGGCTGAATTTGAAAATGATTGCAATTTTTGTTAAGGAATTTGTTTCGAATTTCATCTTTTGCCAACTCAGGGATTTTGTTTGTTTATTTTTCATCCACTAATTTATTTTCACTCGTTGCTAATCTGTTTGCAAATTTGGCACTGTTTACTCGATAATCTCTATTTTATATCTCGTTTCGCACATATCTTGGTATTTTACAATAATTGGGAATAGTATTTTCGTTGTTGTTTTATTAAGTCAGTTACCTATATTTGAATTGTTTGATAACATAATCCTATAATCACTTTATCGATAACAGCTGCACGCCAGACACACGAATCTAAATTGTAAATAATTTATAAATACATAATGCAATCATAAGTAAATTCTTGTTGCGAAAAACACACACTCTTGCAATTATTTCGCATTGTGGGAGAATATTAAATTCTGTGAAAACCAGAAACTCGACAGTTCTCTTCAGTTCATGTACATTCTCACAAAGTAGACTCCATGCTGGCCAACAAGGTCCCACTGAAATCCTTTCTTACTTCCTTTTTTGTCTGGGGGCTCTGAAAACCCACCACTTGCCTCTCAGTATGGATCTCTGCGAGACCCCCTCTCGGCGCAGTGTGGTTTATTTGAAATCCACCACCTGTTCAGCCTGGCTTAATCTGAAAATTAGCCGCTTCAATCAGTCTGATGAACTTCTGAAATCTCACCATTTAGCAGTCTATACTTCTTCAGCATCATCAAATATCACTCTGCAAATATCATAAGTCTTCCAACCGAATCTCTTACCACCTTATTTATGGTCATGGTGGTATCACTGGTATAGCTGAAACACCATGCATCACATTTCGTACCTCTGAAAATTCACAACTTCTTGTCAAGCATGGATAGTTGAATGTCGATCTTTTCTTGTTCATCTCAGCACTAAGAATACTTGCACGACACACCGAGGGTACCTACTTCTTTTTCGGTTGCGTGGCATGACTTGACAGTCACCTTTACTTTCTGAACATCATGGCATCTTGTGCTCCCTTTGGACTTGTGATTTCCTGGATCTTTTTGCTTCCCGTTCAGATTATGGCATTGCTCTCTGAGACTCCCGTGCTCTTCTACACTTCTCTGTCTGCTCTTTATCTCTGATAACACACAATTTCTCTTTCTGTCATTCTTATTGCATTAAAATACCCATCTCACCTCTTTGATCTTCATGGAAGACGACATCGGTTGGCACATTAAGACAACCCACCGAGGGGCGGAGGAGAATGAAAGTTGGATTGAGGAAATTATGTATGAGAGAGTGTTTGAACCATCAAATTCTGAAATAATAAGAAATCAAATAGTCTATGAACAAGATAGGTACTTCTTCCATGGACCATGCCTCGTGCTTAAAACTGCCAACTCTCTGTCAAAATATTTCTGTCTGGACGTGGAGCATTCCTTGCAATTCAGACCAACCCACAGTGGACACTTTCTCTCAGACTGCTTTGTTGCTTATGCCGTACTTTCTATCCTTGGAGTGATTTGAAACGTCGCTGAAGACATAGCAGAAGGGTAGATTTTATTTGCTATAGAAACTTAGACAAAACACGCAGGGTGTTTGGCAAATTTGTGAAAACCTCGGTGGCGGACTCTTGATAAGGCACCATTCAGAAGCTCGGTGGGTTCGGATATCTTTTGGGACCATTCTGACCAAAAGGATGTTGTGGGTTATTCCGTGCGATGACTTCTGGGGGCAATCTCCCAAAGAAAATATGGGACCTTACACGGTAAAATTCAATGTTTAAAAAGTTGCACCAAAATGAAACTGTATATGGAATGCATTTTTTCCACGAAAACATGCAGAGATCGCGTGGAGTGATTCAAGCGTTCTCTCTGCAGACTCTTCAAGTTGTTTTAGACGCTTAATTCTTTGATTTACAGTTGAATAGGTGAGAATCAAAAGGTCATATGTCCACATTTTGGCAATTTTGAGTCAAGAGCGGAAAAATGTATGCCACGTATGTATCCACAGTTTGCAATCAAAATTGCTGTTGTCCGACATTCGCAAACTCCTGAAATGGCTGAAATGTTCAGTGAGAAATTTTGCTTTGGAATCAAAATGTCGTAAGTCCATGCACATATGACCTTTTTGTAAAATGTGATTGGTGGACATATGACCTTTTGATTCTCACTGATTCAGTTTTATTCGCATGCTTCATTGAAACACCGAATTTGGCGTGTTGGTTGACATTTTTATGCCATTTCATGGGCGAGTCGAGTACCCCCAGAAGCGATCGGATGAAAACGTCTCGGATGAAAAAGTCTTTCCGCCTTTTTCGGTCAGAGTTCTCCCAAAAGTGTCCAAGATTATCGTGCTTCCCACGAATTTTCCAACACCCTCTGGACATTTACCAAAGAACGAGATTTCCAACGTAATGGTGATGTCGCTACCATATCCACACACGCCGTCATCAGATCGAGATAATTGGATAAAGGTGCTAAAAGAGGTCCGACCTATAATAGATGGAAGAGTGTATTTTCAACCAATGGAAAAGGAAGAATTAGGCCCTCCGAGAGGGTCGCCAAATACGGTCCACTTTTGAAACGGTTCCAAATTGAGATTCAGCAGGCGGGAAATTGAAACCCTCTTGATGAAGAGACAAAACAATTGCGAGAACTCGATGCGGTGAAAGTATTAACAAACTTTTCATGGGCCATAAAACCCTGAATTGAAAGCGAATGCAGGTACAATGCAAAAATAGACGCTTCCAACATCGTTTAGTGCAAATCAGAGGTTCCTATTCGGAACCCGTTTCTGAACGCAGCCGCAGATGGCGATGTTCTTTCGGAACATCCTCGGAACACGTGGTGGGTTTTTGGGACACTGTTTTCTTTTCCCAGATTTAGAATATTTTAGCGACTTCAAACGCTATGTGGCCCAAATCTCTGACCTTTGAGTTTCAGATGTTCCAAATGGCAGCAGTCCATTGTCATCATGCAATGAAAACACATTTCAGCCGGTTGGCAACAGCAAAAAGACAAACCAGATTGGAATTTCCGGCCATTCAAGACGGTATTTTTTGGGAGACCATCTGGAATTTGGGGCATCGGACCGCCTTTGATCACTGCATATTTTCGAAAGAGTTTGATGAGGGGAACCCACTCCCAAAACGTTGGAGCTGTATGGATACCACAATCAACCCCAGTCGTCTCCAAATAGTGAATGATTGGTAGTTTGGGAGCCCATATTTGGGAGTCCATATCTCGGAAAGGGGAGGGTCACAGCACATTTTGTCACTGACTTCGATTAGTAAACGCATGTAGAATAGTGTCGTATCGTTTTAGTGACTTAAATGTAACACCCTGTATTTGGCGTAGGCCTAAAGTTCAGGATCTTGGAGTGGTTCTTCCTTCCGAAACTACCCTGAGCTTAAAAATCTGGTGAGATGAATTTGTGCTTTTCCGCTCTGCCCAGAAAATCAACTGCAATATACGATGTTTGGCTTCTAACTACAATGTATGAATGATATACCAAATGTTCCAGCGTGCCAAGAACTCGGTGGCTATTTTAGAAACCCGATTTCATGAGCAGGACGCCCGATTTTCCAAGAAATCTGTGAAACCATTTCGAGGGAGTCGGAGTTTGGCCAAACAAGTTAGAAGGTTAGCACCAATGACTTTGATCTGTCTGTCATTAGATAGGTACATCAACCTATACCAATATAAGTGTTTTGATGTCTTGAAAATGAAACAAGGGAAGACTGAGGATCATTTTACTCCAGCTGGAGACAGGTGGTCACCACCAAAGAGATAAAAAATGTCGAGATCTAAAGGCCAGATTCAACCAAATCCAAGAGCAGAAATTCCAGAATGGAAAAAAAATGACCTGATGTTGTCTGCCTGCTGGCTATCTGCTCCGCCTGACTGATGACAAAACATTTTCATGATTAAGCCTCATTTTGTTGTTATATGACGCATACACTTTGTTTGAGTTTTTGAATTGAATTGAATTGAATTGTATTTATGGGTTTCCCCATTATCATACACATAGGATACAACAAATTTTCACACACACACACAAGGAAGGAGAAAGAATTGAAGCTGGGAGAAAACGGTAAGGAAATTGAAAAGTTAGGTAATTGATCAAAACGACTGAAATTATTATCAGTCAATGGAGCAGATAGACTTAAGGAGCTAATGAGTGGAAGATGCCGTTCAGCTCACCCATGTTCAGAACTCTCTGAGCAAGGCAGGCAGGAAAATCTCCTCCTAAGAATTGGTATGCTCAATGGCTGGGAGAACACTGTTGCAGGCAGTACATTCCAGTCAGCGATTGCACGTGAAAGGAAGGAAAATTTCCCAATGTCCTTTTTGAAGGAGAGAGGCCTTATCTTGAAAGGGTGATCATGCCTGCCATAGAATGAGGGAGGGTGAATAAACTCAAACAGTTCCCCCCACCCCCCCCCCCCAGTCGCGCAAAGCACTCGAAACAAGCTCAAGAGCCGGTGACATTTTCTCCTAGCAGCCAATGTCGGCCAACCATGCTGAGAAATCATTGCGGACACGCTGCTTTTCCTTCGATAGTCTCCAACAACAAAGCGAGCGGCACGGCGCTGGATGCGTTCCAACGACGCAGATTTGCAAACTAAATGGGGTCCCCAGGATGTCGATGCATACTCCAAAATATAGGCCTAACTAAGGCAAGATAGGCAATTCCACGTATTTTAGCGGGGCACTTCCTAAAGTTCCTTTTGATGAAATACAGAGCAATATTTGCTTTTTTGGATACAGCTGCAATTTGTCTAGACCAATCGAGTTTGCGATCAAAAATAACTCCCAGGTATGTTGAAAAGGGTTGCGGGGATAATGGTTGGTCACACAGGACATACACAGAAGGATTAACTTTAATCGAACTACATCAAAACTGTATAAGCGAACATTTGGTCGGGTTCAGCTTCATGGAAGAGGTCTCGCACCAGTCTTCAATTGCTAACAAATCAGTTTACAGTCGGTCAGAGTTCAAAGCGCTGGTAATTTCTGAGTAAATAAGAGACCTTAAGATTTTTCAGAAGGCCTCACCATGAGAACCATGAAGTTACTCTCGCTGGAATGGAGAATATTTTGATATTTGCAGTATTGGGCGAGAATCCCCTGGTCAAAATAACATTGGGCGAAAATCCTATAGGTGAAACTTCAGTGTGCAAAAACCCTGCAGGCAGAATTTCTTTGGGCGAAAATCCTGTGGGCAAAAGTCTTTTTGGCGAAATTCCGTTGGGCAAAAACCATGTGGGCGAGAATCCTGTGGGCGAGAATCACTTGGGCGAAACTCCCTTGGGCAAAATAATTCTTTGGGCGTTAGTGCAGTATAAATCCATATGTTCGCATCCATAGGTTCGCTCAAAAATCGTTGGTCAGCAGTGAGGAAATGTGGACGCTGGAAACAAGGCAGAAAAGCATGTTTCCTCTCTGGCATCTTTCTCATCCAATGGTCAAGAACGAAAAAATCTCTCAACCCCCCTACAGCCGGGAGGAATTCTTCATTTGCATTCAGAGTCGCAGGATAAGCTGGCCAAAGGACACGTTTTGGAATGAAAGAAGAATAACAGTTCAAGTAATGCAGGACTCGGCTACATAAGGAAAAAATGTTTAAAGTCCTGTTGACAATGTCGGTAACGGAAGTTCAAGCCCCAGGAATGGAAACGATATTTTTACGAATGGGTGAAAATAAGTGCATGCTGACCACAAAATTTGAGGGAAGTTTTGGAAGAAAAGGGGATGTTTTGCATGCGTGATTGAGCTGACCCATTCGTTTGGGGGAAGTGGGTTTAGTAAAAGATTTCATCCACAGATTTTGGGGCAGTTTTGGAAGATCGCGAACGCAACCTCAAGGAAACGAATGCCCTTTCATAGAGCCCAATCATGATTCTCATTCTAACGTTAGCACAGTCTATGAGTGCAGCCCATATTCATTTGGGGTCAGCGATGTTGGCTTTGCAAACTTGAAAGGATCAGCGCAAAAAAGACCCATTTAACCGCTACTGAGAAAAGCGCACGTAACTTTCTGCACAACACATTTGACGAACACAAACACGAGGAAGAGACCCTCAATGGTTTTGCACATTTTCGAGCAAATTGAAAGAAGGGGGTGGATGACAATAAACGGCAGAGTCTTAGCTTTTCGGCCCTTGATACAAGGTCTTTTTTCGTTTTGTTTTTTTTTTGTTTGTTTTTTATTGTTGATTTGTACCAGCCGAAGCTGGGAACCAGGGTTGGTCGGTCGCACATATCGACGCCCTGGAGGTAGGGGGAAAACATGCCCCTTTCGGGCCGGATAAAAAAACCCTCCTTGCCGCCCCAGATAGAAGCTGCAGGTGCAAATAAAGGGAAGATTTGGAAGAGAGCATTCAACAAGGGACCTCTTTTGCCAAATCATTGCCGAAGCTCTGCCACCAAGGGATCGGGGGACTGGGATAGAACGGACTGAGGCAGAAGTGGACTGAGGCAGAATTGGACTGAGGTAGAATTGGACAAAGGAGGGAGTTTTGGAGGGAGGTTTTGCTTGGAGGTGGTAGCTTACACCTGTCCTACCTTAACCTAACCTAACCTGACCTAACCTAACCCGCAGAAATGAAAAAAAATCAGCCTCCAAAAATGCAAAAATTCTGCCTCAGTCCAATTCTGCCTCAGTTCGTTCTGCCCCAGTCACCGGTCCCCCACCAAGCTTCTGTCTGCTGATGTCTTCTGATGTCCTCTGGTGTCTTCTGTCGGCTGATGTCTTCTCATGTCTTCTGCCAGCTGATGTCTTCTCGTGTCTTCTGGTTTCTTCTGGTGACTTCTGCCAGCTGATGTTTTCTGATGTCTTCTCATGTCTTCTGGTATCCTCTGGTGTCTTCTATCAGCTGATGTCTATTGGTGTCTTCTGATGTCTTCTGGTGTCTTCTGTCGGCTGATGTCTTCTCATGTCTTCTGGTGTCTTGTGCCAGCTGATGTCTTCTGATGTATTCTGATGTCTTCTGATGTCTTCTGATGTCTTCTGATGTCTTCTGATGTCTTCTGATGTCTTCTGATGTCTTCTGATGTCTTCTGATGTCTTCTGATGTCTTCTGATGTCTTCTGATGTCTTCTGATGTCTTCTGGTATCCTCTGGTGTCTTCTATCAGCTGATGTCTTATGGTGTCTTCTGAAGTCTTCTGGTGTCTTCTGTCGGCTGATGTCTTCTGATGTCTTCTCATGTCTTCTGGTGTCTTCTGCCAGCTGATGTCTTCTCATGTCTTCTGGTTTCTTCTGGTGACTTCTGCGAGCTGATGTCTTCTGATGTCTTCTGATGTCTTCTCATGTCTTCTGGTATCCTCTGGTGTCTTCTATCAGCTGATGTCTTATGGTGTCTTCTGAAGTCTTCTGGTGTCTTCTGTCGGCTGATGCCTTCTGATGTCTTCTCATGTCTTCTGGTGTCTTCTGCCAGCTGATGTTTTCTCATGTCTTCTGGTTTCTTCTGGTGACTTCTGCGAGCTGATGTCTTCTGATGTCTTCTGATGTCTTCTCATGTCTTCTGGTATCCTCTGGTGTCTTCTATCAGCTGATGTCTTATGGTGTCTTCTGAAGTCTTCTGGTGTCTTCTGTCGGCTGATGTCTTCTGATGTCTTCTCATGTCTTCTGGTGTCTTCTGCCAGCTGATGTCTTCTAATGTCTTCTGGTTTCTTTGGTGACTTCTGCGAGCTGATGTCTTCTGATGTCTTCTGATGTCTTCTCATGTCTTCTGGTATCCTCTGGTGTCTTCTATCAGCTGATGTCTTATGGTGTCTTCTGAAGTCTTCTGGTGTCTTCTGTCGGCTGGATGCCTTCTGATGTCTTCTCATTGTTTCTGGTGTCTTCTGCCAGCTGATGTTTTCTCATGTCTTCTGGTTTCTTTCTGGTGACTTCTGCGAGCTGATGTCTTCTGATGTCTTCTGATGTCTTCTCATGTCTTCTGGTATCCTCTGGTGTCTTCTATCAGCTGATGTCTTATGGTGTCTTCTGAAGTTTCTGGTGTCTTCTGTCGGCTGATGTCTTCTGATGTCTTCTCATGTCTTCTGGTGTCTTCTGCCAGCTGATGTCTTCTCATGTTTCTGGTTTTCTTCTGGTGACTTCTGCGAGCTGATATCTTCTGATGTCTTCTGATGTCTTCTCATGTCTTCTGGTATCCTCTGGTGTCTTCTATCAGCTGATGTCTTATGGTGTCTTCTGAAGTCTTCTGGTGTCTTCTGTCGGCTGATGTCTTCTGATGTCTTCTCATGTCTTCTGGTGTCTTCTGCCAGCTGATGTCTTCTCATGTCTTCTGGTTTCTTCTGGTGACTTCTGCGAGCTGATGTCTTCTGGTGTCCTCTGGTGTCTTCTATCAGCTGATGTCTTCTGGTGCCTTCTGATGTCTTCTGGTGTCTTCTGTCAGCTGATGTCTTCTCATGCGGTCAGTCCTGAGTGGCATATATGGGCAGAGATGTTCCGAGAGGCCAATTCGTTTCGTGGCGCAAACGCTGAGCGAAACCAGAAACCAATGATACCCACGGTGAGCGTGCGCTCACGGAAACAATTTTCCAAATTTCAAAGTTGCTGCAATCTGTCGGCGAAAATTTCAACTTTGGGGTTTTCACCAACCAGAATGAACTGGAGTTTCTAACTTCTATTTGTAATGAATAGATGGCAGGACGATCTAAAAGTTGAACGGATATCCACGAGATGCCACCTACTTGTTCGCAGAACAGTTCGATGCCAAACAAAAGCAAATCCGATGAGAAAACCATGACTTGCCGGATGCATTGTGTGTTCCCAAAGTCAATAAACCCAATCGTAGGTACTCACCGAAAGACTTGAAACTCGGCCCATGAATTCGCGTTTTTTGTTTCCCAAACAATTTAAATTGAAAAACAATCTTTACAAATCAACAAAAAAACAACTACTGCTGGCTTGCCGGTGGTAGCCAGTGCCATTGGCACGTGGCAGGCACGAAGCAAAAGCCAGATGGGAGGATGTGGTAAAAGGTTTTCCCTGACTATCTCCTTCCACATCCTCTCTTTATTTGGTGTGCAGCTCGTGGGCTGTGTGGAGGGGGTTTTCTCTCTGGCCTTTGGGCTGGGTTTTCTCCCTACCTCCACCAGCGACGACTGAAACCTACAGTTCGCATACTCGTATACGGGGGTCTCTAAATCAACGACAACAAAAAAATTAATTGAACAATTGCGGGAATTTAGGAATTTACAGACAAGTCTCAACACGGTTGGCAAGATCCTGCGGAGTCCAATTCGAGGACTGTGAAACACTCTACGCGATGAAAGCTTACGCAAAGGAGTGTAAAGGTACTTGGCAAGAGTGTAAAGTGCAGTGTAAAGGCAAGGAGTGCTATTCTACACTCCTTTGCCCACGCCGAAGAGCAGTGATACCGGATAGCTCATGATCTTGGCTAGCAAAGAATTGCAATCACCAATAATTCGCCCAAGAAAGGACGACTTGTCAAAATTTTGTTATTATATTATTGGCATACACTGTCACAAATGAACTGGTGACAGAACACAAATACACAGAGACATTCGTACCAGTAACAGTCTTGTCAAAGTATCAAAAGAATAAAAAGCGATGTGACGAAAAACACAACACAAAAAAACATCGAAGCAAACACAAATCAGCTCATTGTTATATCAAAAGGAGAGAAAAACTCATTTCTGAGGTGCGACGCCGAGGGACTTGCGTGCATGCGTTTTAATTTTGAGCTCGAGGGAAGGCTATTCCAGTCCCTGATGGTTTCAGGGAAAAAGGAATTGAAGATCACATTACTTTTAAAAATTGGCGTAGAAACAGCAAGGCCATTATCTGTTCTGCCTTGAGTTGGTTCCTTCTTGATCCTTCAAATTCCTTCTTGATAAAAAGAGGTCTCAATTCGAAAGCATGCGATCCTGAAGCCTGAAGAACGCAGGACAGAAGAATGTGCGTTTTAACGTATTTCCACCCAAGATTCAAAAAGAAATCTAAATAACTTAAAATGCGCTGGATTGATTAATTATTGATTGATTAATTGTTTAATTGACTGTGTTTCAACCTCTCAGCAGGAAATACTGTTTTAGGTAACAATTGGTACAATGTCATGAGGAATACATAAAACTCAAACAGACTGTGTTGACCATGCAATAAAATCTGGAAAGGGATGTAAAATTCATATTCGCAGTTTGCAACCGGTTAAAAATGAATGACACTAAAATTTCTGGTTTTCAAAAGGCCTGATCTTCGAAGCGCTTCAAAAAAGAATGCCCAAGAATGCTCAAAAAATAACATTTTCCCTCCTCCGCATGCTCCTCTGGCGTCTGCAGTCCCCAAAAACAAAGCAAGCTGCTCTACGTCCTCCAATTTTGAGTTCTTAGCTCCAATTTTAATGAAAAACATCCTCTTGATCGAGAATTGATCAAACGAGAATCTCTTTCAAACATCCGAAAGCGAAAATCTGAAAATTGTTTTAAAACCTTTTACAGAGAAAAATACCGATTAATTGGTGATCATTTATGATAAATTAGCATGGCCTTTTATAGAGAAAAATACGGTTTAATTGGTAGTCATTTACAACAAATTGGGATGGCAATTGAATCCCGCCAAGACATTGAATTCCCTTTCTGTCTGATCTGTGATATCCCAGGAATCACATGACCACATAATTCCAAGTACCACACATTTTTTTGCGTTTGCTGTAAACTTTGAAGCAAAACAGGCAAAAAATATCAAACCTTCTTCGGCGAATGGGACGAGTTGGTCCTTCTGGGTAACTTCTTAGTGCTCAACCCTTTGAACCCCGCTAAATCACTGCCCAAGACCCCGACGTGACTGCGGCATACACAGGCTTTTGCTGCCATTCTATGGAGTGGACTCCCCATAAAAAAAACTCCTGGTTGCTTGCTCGGCTGACTGTGGTTGTTTTGCTTTTAAATCTCTGCAACACACACGCGCATGCAGAAAGCGGAACTTGTGCGTTTATAACTGGTGCGTATAGTTTTGCTTTTAAATCACTTCAACACACACGCGCATGCAGAAAGCGGAACTTGTGCGTTTATAACTGGTGCGTATAGTTTTGCTTTTAAATCACTTCAACACACACGCGCATGCAGAAAGCGGAACTTGTGCGTTTATAACTGGTGCGTATAGTTTTGCTTTTAAATCACTTCAACACACACGCGCATGCAGAAAGCGGAACTTGTGCGTTTATAACTGGTGCGTATAGTTTTGCTTTTAAATCACTTCAACACACACGCGCATGCAGAAAGCGGAACTTGTGCGTTTATAACTGGTGCGTATAGTATTGCTTTTAAATCACTTCAACACACACGCGCATGCAGAAAGCGGAACTTGTGCGTTTATAACTGGTGCGTATAGTTTTGCTTTTAAATCACTTCAACACACACGCGCATGCAGAAAGCGGAACTTGTGCGTTTATAACTGGTGCGTATAGTTTTGCCATAGATGTTTTCTTTTAAATCACTTCAACACACACGCGTATGCAGAAAGCGGAACTTGTGCGTTTATAACTGGTGCGTATAGTTTTGCTTTTAAATCACTTCAACACACACGCGCATGCAGAAAGCGGAACTTGTGCGTTTATAACTGGTGCGTATAGTTTTGCTTTTAAATCACTTCAACACACACGCGCATGCAGAAAGCGGAACTTGTGCGTTTATAACTGGTGCGTATAGTTTTGCTTTTAAATCACTTCAACACACACGCGCATGCAGAAAGCGGAACTTGTGCGTTTATAACTGGTGCATATAGTTTTGCTTTTAAATCACTTCAACACACACGCGCATGCAGAAAGCGGAACTTGTGCGTTTATAACTGGTGCGTATAGTTTTGCCATATAGATGTTTTGCTTTTAAATCACTTCAACACACACGCGTATGCAGAAAGCGGAACTTGTGCGTTTATAACTGGTGCGTATAGTTTTGCTTTTAAATCACTTCAACACACACGCGCATGCAGAAAGCGGAACTTGTGCGTTTATAACTGGTGCGTATAGTTTTGCTTTTAAATCACTTCAACACACACGCGCATGCAGAAAGCGGAACTTGTGCGTTTATAACTGGTGCGTATAGTTTTGCTTTTAAATCACTTCAACACACACGCGCATGCAGAAAGCGGAACTTGTGCGTTTATAACTGGTGCGTATAGTTTTGCTTTTAAATCACTTCAACACACACGCGCATGCAGAAAGCGGAACTTGTGCGTTTATAACTGGTGCGTATAGTTTTGCTTTTAAATCACTTCAACACACACGCGCATGCAGAAAGCGGAACTTGTGCGTTTATAACTGGTGCGTATAGTTATTGCTTTTAAATCACTTCAACACACACGCGCATGCAGAAAGCGGAACTTGTGCGTTTATAACTGGTGCGTATAGTTTTGCTTTTAAATCACTTCAACACACACGCGCATGCAGAAAGCGGAACTTGTGCGTTTATAACTGGTGCGTATAGTTTTGCCATAGATGTTTTGCTTTTAAATCACTTCAACACACACGCGTATGCAGAAAGCGGAACTTGTGCGTTTATAACTGGTGCGTATAGTTTTGCTTTTAAATCACTTCAACACACACGCGCATGCAGAAAGCGGAACTTGTGCGTTTATAACTGGTGCGTATAGTTTTGCTTTTAAATCACTTCAACACACACGCGCATGCAGAAAGCGGAACTTGTGCGTTTATAACTGGTGCGTATAGTTTTGCCATAGATGTTTTGCTTTTAAATCACTTCAACACACACGCGTATGCAGAAAGCGGAACTTGTGCGTTTATAACTGGTGCGTATAGTTTTGCTTTTAAATCACTTCAACACACACGCGCATGCAGAAAGCGGAACTTGTGCGTTTATAACTGGTGCGTATAGTTTTGCTTTTAAATCACTTCAACACACACGCGCATGCAGAAAGCGGAACTTGTGCGTTTATAACTGGTGCGTATAAAAGAAATGTCTACTGTATTGGGCATCCACACTGCGACGAATTTGCCAACTATAAGAAAGCTAAGCTAAACCAAGAAATAAATGGGTGGTATCGCCTCCATTTGCATCAACTCCACTTACCTTTAGGGTTGTGAACAACCATTTGAGGTAGACCCAAGGACATCTGGTCATTTAAGTTCACTTCATCAAATGTTGCCTCTTGATCGGCGACGTTTTGATTACCCGACGTTTTGATCCGCGTTGATTTCAACTGCGACTTTTTGTTTTCCGCGACCATTTGATAGGCGACCTATTAAATGGCGACCTTTTGATTGGCGACTTTTTGAATCGACAACCTTTTGAAAGGGAACAACAGGATATTTGTTGCGTGAGCCAAAGCATATCATTGGCGAATGATGCGCAACCCCTTGTAAATAAAAAGCTGTGATTTGGGACACATTGCGTTGTGTGTGTTGCATATGCAATAATATTTGCAGGCGCAAAAATGCAAAATCGCAAAGAGACCCGTCCCCATGTCCAAACCCCCAATTGTACCAAATTTCGCGAATATTCGGAAAATCTGCTCACCACAAAATAAAACGAAAAATAATCCTTCGCCATATATGCAGCTTGGAAATATTTCGTTTGCTGTTGATTGGACCATAGATGGAGCCTCCTGCCCTTCATTAAGATAATGCGACGCTCTTTTAACGGAGCTGGAAGCGTGAAAAATTGATTGGAAATGCATGGTTACGATCGCAAGGCTTCCAACGTCAATCCAAACCACCGTTGGAGTCATTATCGGCTAATCAAAAAAGCATTCAAATCCACGAATTATTGTTGCTCTTCAAAAAGCCGCAAACTACTTTCGCATCAGCGGACATACGTCCCTTGCATCGCAGAGCGAATCAAGCGCAGCTTTTTCTGCAGGGTGCTTTGAAAGATCTGCACACCCGGAACCAATCAGTTACATCCTGATTACAACCAAATTCAACCTTCAGGAACTTTGAGCGATGGCGTCGCAGTCGACAATTGCTTTTACTGAACCGCAAATCATTTATAGTCACAAGTTACAAAGACCTATCTACATGTGGAGTAGACAAAATCAGTTAATGTGGTTTGCAGTTAATAGGGAGACAGCAAGGGGTACATTGATAACAGTCAACAGAGGGACGCTAAGCTCTCGGCTGACAACCAGCAAGGCGTTGAGGGTTATTGGCAGAATAGGTCAGATTTGGTTGTAGCTTTTGCCTTCTAAAGAAATGACGAAAAGAAACGGCGAATTACGTCTGCAAGCTTGGACTCCAACTCCAAATGTCGACAGGTCTTTGAAACTGTCACCAGTCATTGCCACGAGGCATTTCTGACAACTGACATTGTGACGACAACTGACTCAGTTTTCACGAGGCATTTCAAAAGCCCTGCGTCATACACGTATTATGAAGGCAAGTCATTTCACCCTCTCTGATTTTCAGCTCCTGTAAAATCAAGCCGAATGCTGGAACTACTCCTCATTCCACTTGAAGATATGAGCAAAGAATTCTCCCATAAGTGTGCTCAGAGTGAATTCAGAATTCTTTCAAAAATGAAAACTCGGTAAAGTTTTTCTGTGCATTAAAATGGAAGAGTGTGAAGTATTCTCAGTTTATATCTTCAAATGGAACAAGGTGCTTTTCTGCTGGAAACGTTGACGACTAACACCGAATATACAGCTCTACATTCAAAATGTCTCAAAAAAAGCGTTTTAAACCTCTGTATATTTGGAACAACAATTCAGGAGATGTGTTCTTTCACAGAAACTGTCTCCACGATTAGCCTCGTTATAAATTCTGCGGTATCGTCGTTAAGGGTCCGCCTGAGGCAAAACCACACTGCGATTTGTTGCAGCCGAAAGCCTCTGGCTCCCTCAAAGTCTGCCGTGCTTTCTCTGATGGTGATGAACCTGCTCTTTGAAGATTTCACACATCGTGACACATCCCACAGCACGAGCACACACTGCGGTCGGAAACAACTTCTGAACACTTTGATGATTGGAGATTTCCTTTGATTTGCATCCCCTTTAACTTTTGTTTTAAAAGCATTTCAGAAAATCCTTCATACCAGATCCGCCAAAATTCACTGAACATTGGATAAATTTCCACAGTATGGCTAACACAGCAATGCCATCCGATTAAAGCCTGGATTGATGCAGTTTTATGTCTTACACGAGTGCCATGATGTTTTGTAACGCATGTTGCTATTGATTTTATTCGTTATGGCGCCTGAGTTGTAATCAGCTCCCGAGTTTGAGGAATCTTAGCATGGAGTGTAAATATAAAAATTCTGCATCACAGTGAAAAATGCCAGGACAATGACACATGACAGGAAACCGCTCATGGTGGAGTGCACAGTAGTCAGAAGAAAAAATCCCATCCTGGTGGAAAAAGCCACGACCTCCACCCACCAGATCTTGTTGTTCACAGGCAGAATTCCCTTATGGCTAAATAAAACAAGTTCCACCTTTCTTTTCACCGGAGAAAAATACTCCGGGAAATCTACGAATTACGAAAACATTGATTGCGGAATAGTAAGGGATTGTCATTTGCGTCATGAAAATGTCACGACATTATCCGAGTATATGGTGCGATGGGCATTCAAAATGTTTCGGAACTCATTTCTTGGCAAATGGAACCAGTTCACAGGTCCTCTCCTTATTTGAGTTTTCGACATAATCATCATCTTTTTCACTGCATGTGAAACACCGTTTATGGAACTCGTTTCAGAACCCTTAAATGGATTCTTATGATCTCTTATTTGACCACTGATAAATAGCACTCCACAGAACAAATATGGATATTTCCATTGTATAGGTTGCCACCTCTTGGATTCCAGGCTGAGCAGCGGGAACCAAAATTCGTCTATTGTCACCAGCAACAATCATCAGGGGTGGATTGCTATGTTAGATTTTTTAACAATTTTATCAATATGTTGTCACTCGACGGCCCAAATCTTTGCAGATGATGGCCCTCCGAAATTACCTGGCATCATTTCTCATCGGCCAGAAGCCCTGGATTTGGAATCCGTCGATCGCACTGACTGCTGAGGCGCGGGCACTCCATCAGAAGCCCTTCGGTTGGGTTGACTCAAATGGCAACTGCATCCGCGACATTTCCCACAGGCATGCGACGATCACCCTTGATCGAGCTCCTCAGCACGCCAGATGATTTCTGCCATTGCGGACGCTTCAGCTGGCCGCTACTGAGATCATAAAAAATCCTCATTAGCGGCCAGCTGACTGCGTCCGCAGTTGCAGAAATCATCGGGAGTGCTGAGGAGCTCGATCAAGGGTGATCGTCGTGTGCCTGTGGGAAATGTCGCGGATGGGGGCGATGGACAAACTTCCAAACGGACATTCTTCCAAACGGACATTCTTCCAAAAGTGTTACACCGAACCGGACAATCTTCCAAAGGGACAAACATCCAAACTGAAATTCTTCCAAAAGCAGTTGCACGGAACCGGACAATCTTCCAAACGGACATTCCTCCAAACGGACATTCATCCAAACGAAGAAACACCAACCTGGACAAACTTCCAAACGGACATTTCTCCAATCGGTCATTCTTCCAAAATGCACAAGCACCATTTCTATTGGTAGTACATGGTGCCGCGAAACAACTGGCCGAATTTTTTTAGTTTTTTTTTTTTTTTCAAAATATAGATACTTTCTTGCTGATTCTATTGACCGGGGAAGGAGAGAAGAACATATTTGTGCAAATTGAAAACATTCAGCCATGTCGAAATGAACTGAGCAATTTTCTGAGCCGGAAAGTTCGCTTGGACAAAATTTCGCGCTCAGGGCAACAGTGTTTTGCCAGATGACTTTTGGTGTTTCAAGCAGACAATTGTCTGAAAACGCCATTTTCATGCTGGTCATTTGGTACCTGCAGTGGAGGCGAGGCTGTGTTATCGTGAAATCTTCAAATCGATGGAATAGTTGCGTCAGTTTGTAATCACCATGACAACATCAGTTTTTTTCATGAACTTTGGCTGGATTGTTTCTCCAGAG